>ML677375.1:3496104-3565160 GCA_007922305.1 Dermatemys mawii
AGTAACAGAAGCAGAGGAAGTGCCTCTTTCCCCATCGCTAACTGAGGTCCAGGTGCAAACTTCCAAACTCACAGTAACAGAAGTAGAGGGGAAGGAGGAGGCCCCATTCCCAATAGAAGAAAAACTTCTCACCAAAACCATAGCTGACGCTGCTGTGCAAACCTCATATGTTGACATACCAACAGGGAATAAATGGCGTTCCTCACGGCTACAAGCTGAGGTCCAGGTGCAGACCTCAAGTATTGAGTTACCGAAGAAGCTCTCTTCCCCATCGTTAACCGACGCCCAGGTGCAAACCTCCAAACTTGCCGTAACAGAAGCAGAGCTGGCCTTTCCTTCCCCATCACAAACCGAGGTTCATATGCAGTCTTCATATGTTGAAGTACCAGAGTTGGCGGTTGAGATGCCCTCTACTCCAATCAAAGAGAAGCCCCTCCCCCTAACACTGACAGAGGCCCAGGTGCAAACTTCGTATGTGGACATACCAGCAGGGAATAAGTGGCGTTCATCACGACTACAAGCTGAGGCTCAGGTGCAAATCTCCAGGCTTGAATTGCCAGAGGCAAAAGAAATGACTCATTCCCTATCCCAAACACAGGCTGAGATGCAAACCACCAGGGTTGAAATAACAGAAGAGAAGAGAGCACCTCCGACTTCCCTAGATGTTAAAATACTAGAAGAGGAGACGGTGAAGGAGGAGGTAGAACTGAAGTTTCCACACCCTGAATATGCTGAGGCCCAGGTGCAGACCTCGCATGTCGAAATACCTGTGGGGAAGAAGTGGCGTTCGTCCCGTTTATGTACTGAGGCCCAGGTGCAAACTTCATATCAAGAACTCCCAGTTGTGAAGAGCAAGACTTTGCCCCCACAAGGTCCTGGGGTGGCAAAGAAGGTCACTGAGCGTGCAACATCAAAGAAGTAAGTAGAAAAAACTAGTTCTGCCATACTTTCCCTGCTGCAGGGCTGAGCATCTGACCTTTTCTTCTAGATCAGCATTGTTGAAAGCTAAAACAGTGTCTGGTTTTGTGTAGATTTGAAAGGACTGGGTTGAAAGTTAGCTGTGAAGTCATTTACCATTTACCCTATTCAGAAAAACCTGTAGCTCTTGCACCACCAGTACATTCTTTGTATCCATAGATTTAGAGGCTTTGAGGCCAGAAGGGGCCATTCGGTCATCTACTCTGACATTCTGTATAGCACAAGCCTTTACATTTCACCCAGTTACTCCTGTACTGAGCCCAGTAATTTGTGTTTGGCTAAAGCATCTCTTCCAGAAAGTAGAGCTGTCAAGTGATTAAAATAATTAATGGCGATTAATCGCATTGTTAAACAGTAATGGAATACCATTTATTTAAATATTTTTGTATGCTTTCTACATTTTCAAATATATTTATTTCAGTTACAACATGGAATATAAAGAGTACAGTGCTCAGTTTATATTTATTTTTGATTACAAATATTTGCACTGTAAAAGACAAAAGAAATAGTATTTTTTAATTCATGTCATACAAATACTCTAGTGTAATATCTTTATCATGAAAGTTGAACTTAAAAATGTAGAATTATGTACAAAAAATAACTGCATTGTTTTATCTTTCAATGTAAAACTTTAGAGTCTATAAGTCCACACAGTCCTACTTCAGCTAATTACTCAGACAAATAAACTTGGTTACAATTTACAGGAGATAATACTGCCCCTTTCTTGTTTACAATGTCACCTGAAAGTGAGAACAGGCGTTTGTATGGCACTGTTGTAGCCAGCATCACAGTATATTTACATGCTAGATGTGTTAAAGATTCATATGTCCCTTCATCTTCAACCATACTTCCATAGGACA
The DNA here is from genome assembly GCA_007922305.1 of Dermatemys mawii. NCBI lineage: Eukaryota > Metazoa > Chordata > Testudines > Dermatemydidae > Dermatemys > Dermatemys mawii. Next base: position 3,497,943 of record ML677375.1, read on the forward strand.
TGCGTCCCTGCTGCTGCTGGGTTCTGCCTGATAACGAACCAGAGCAAAGCGGACCGATGCATGTTCATTTTCATCATCTAAGTCAGATGCCACCTGCAGAAGGTTGATTTTCTTTTTGGTGATTTGGGTTCTGTAGTTTGCGCATCAGAGTGTTGCTCTTTTAAGATTTCTGAAAGCATGCTCCACACCTCGGACCTCTCAGATTTTGGAAGGCATTTCAGATTCTTAAACCTTGAGTCGAGTGCTGTATTTATTTATAAAAATCTCACACTGATACCTTTGTGTTTTGTCAAATCTTCAGAGAAAGTATTTTTAAAACAAACGTGCTGGGTCATCATCCGAGACTGCTATAACATGAAATATATGGCAGAATGTGGATAAAACGTAGCCAAACACCTACAGTTCTCCCCTAAGGAGTTTAGTTGCAAATTTAATTAGCACATTATTTTTTAACAAGTTTCATCAGCATGAAAGCATGTCCTCTGGAATGGTGGCTGAAGCATGAAGGGGCATACAAATGTTTAGCGTATCTGGCACATAAATACCTTGCAACACCAGTTACAAAAGTGCCATGTGAACACCTGTCCTCACTTTCAGGTGATACTGTAAACAAGAAGCAGACAGCAGCATCTCCTATAAATGTGAACAAACTTGTTTCTCTTAGCCATTGGCTGAACAAGAAGTAGTACTGACTGAACTTGTTGGCGCTGAAGTTTTATATTGTTTTGTTTTCAGAGCAGTTATGTAACAAAAAAAATCGACATTTTGTAAGTTGCACTTTCATGATAAAGAGATTGCACTACAGCAGTGGTTCGCAAACATATTTTTCTGCAGACCACTTGAAAATTGCTGAGGGTCTCAGCAGACCACTTAATGATCTTTCCAAATGTTGTTTGTACCATTAGCTAACTATTGTAAAGCACTTTGATGAAAGGGCTATATTAAAAAACGTAATAATAATTGTTTTTTATTCTACAAATAAAAGCACACGACTTCTATTTTAATATCAGTAGTGTTATCTTGCTAATGGATTTGACCTCTCTCCCCCACCGCAGCAGCCCCTTAGCTAGGGCTGGGACGGATGGGGGTCTCTTCCCTGCCACGGCAGCCACAGCCTTGGGGTTGGAGAAAGTCGCCTCTTTCTCTGGCCGCCTCAGCCCTGCATGTCCCAAATTCCCCTCACCCCTCTTCTCACCGCACTACCCCTTATTTCCCCCAAGGCCACCAAATCACCTTACATGTTCATCTTCTCCAGGGTCCAGGCACCTAATTAGTGGAGCCACACCTGCGCCGCTCCACTAATTAGGCGAGTGGCACTTCATTCTCTCATGTGCGGCCACCCAGGTGCGCACCTTAGAGGGAACTATCCATGGATCACCTGAATGGAGCTCGCAGACCACTGGTGGTCCATGGACCACAGTTTGAGAACCTCTGCACTACAGTATTTGTACAAAGTGAATTGAAAAATACTATTTCTTTTGTATATCATTTTACAGTGCAAATATTTGTAATAAAAATAATATAAACCGAGCACTGGACACTTTGTACTCTGTGTTGTAATAGAAATCAATATATCTGAAAATGCAGAAAAACATAAGAAAATATTTAGTACATTTCAGTTGGTATTCTATTGTTTAACAGTGCGATTAATTGCGATACATCTTTTTAATTGTGATTAATTTTTTTGAGTTAATTGGTTGAATTAACTGCGATTAATTGACAGCCTACCAGAAAGTCATACCATGTTGATCTGAAGACATCAAGAGGTGAAGAATCCACCATTTCCCTTGATAGTTTATTCTAATGGTTAATCACCCTTCTTGTTAAAAAATGTGCCTTTTTTCTAATCTGAATTTGTCTGGCTTCAGTTTCCAGCCATTGGTTCTTGTATTGTCTTTCTCTGCTGATTAAAGAGACCTTTAGTACCTGTTACGTTCTCCTTATAAAGGTACTTAAATGCATCTGAAGAAGTAGGAGTGTTTTACCCATGAAAGCTTATGCCCAAATAAATCTGTTAGTCTTTTAAGGTGCCACCGGATTCCTCGTTTTTACTTAGATACTTTAATTAAGTCCCCTCTCTCTCTTCGTTTTGATAAGCTAAGCAGCTCTTTAAGTCTCTAACTGAAAGGCATTTTCACCAGCCTTCAAATCATTTTTGTGTCTCTTTTCTGCACCCTCTTCAATTTTTCAACATCCTTTTTAAAATATGGACATCAGTGTGGATGCAGTATTCTGGTATCGGTCACACCAATGCTGTATTCAGAGACAAAATCACTTCCCCTGTTTACACACGCAAGGGTCTGGATGTCTGGAGACTGGTAATGGGGTGGCTTCTTGGAGGTTTCTTAATTGTCTGAAAGATTCATTATAACGTTTAGTGCATAGCTCTTTTGTATGTTCAGAAAGACTGAAGTTTTAACTGAAGAGTAGGTTGAGTTCTCTTAAATGAAGCCAAAATGTTGGATTGTTTTTCATGTGCTCATCCTCTTTAGGCTATGGGTGTATTTTAATTTTTTTATGATAAAAATAAAATAAATACATATATCTGATTGATTAACATCACATGCTTTCAAGATGAAAATCACTATATATATCTACTAAAGCATTCTTATTCTTATTATGATTGATTTATATTTGGAGAGTAATTTCTTTTCTCCTTTGGAATGGTTCCAGTTGCTCCAAATAACCAGCATTTTCTGCCAGAGAATGGACCTACCAATGCCTTATCTCGCCCTCATCCCTAAACAAATTATTCAGTTTGAACCCTGATTGGCAGTTTAGATGTTTGTCAGCTAGAGATGAGTCAGAGCCAGAAGCATTTATCTATTCTACCCTGAAACTGTGGGGATATGGATGTAAGGGTCCCATATCCAAATCACCCTAGATTTGGGGTTCATTTACCTAGAGCAAAATCCCGAGGAGTCAGGTTTTGCAGAAGCAAAACATTTTAAAAATCAATTAGAATTTGCCCAATGCTATTATCAACATTTGCAGATGTGTTGATCTACACCAAGTGAGGTTTTCAAAGCAACCTATGGGATTTGGATGCTCAGACCCCATTAATTTTGTCAAGAACTGGTTGTCCTGATCTTTTAAGCAGCTCTGAAAAATCTCAGTTACCATATTTTATAGTAATCCCAGCCAAAATACAAGGGGGCACCAACTACTGATTGAAAATGAGTATATATCACAAGGCTTGGATAGTTAAACCTCTTTCCTTTATGGTTTGTCTTTTTGTTGCAGACTAGCAAAAACCTCAACACGAGCAACACCTATATCTGTGCATTTACACGTAAAGATGACTCCACGACGTCGGAATGGGAATAAAAAGAACTAGTAAAAACTTGAATTTAAACAAATAAAACCTTGTAAAATAACAAACTTAACTTATGAGATTTTTCTGGAGATGGTGCTTCACAGTTTGAATGCGCAGGGGCCGTGTCCCCAGTGAGTGTCCATTGGCATAACTTCTCTGCAGCGGCACAGGAACCAGCAAAAAGAGCTGCTAACAGGGGAGTTTGAGTGGGAGTTCTGTTGGAGGAGAAGGTATTTGTATTTGGTTTTGTGTTTGTATTCTTTGTATTATTTGTATGTGTAGGGGCTTAGTACTGGGAGAGAAGCTGAGCCCTGATTATGGTGCGGGGCTTCTCTGAGTACGGGTACTAGAAAGATAGCCAGCCAGTCAGGCAGCAGCACAGGAGCCATGAAACAGAGCTGAAAACAGAGGAGTTTGTAAGGGGAGTTTGTATTGCAGTGCTCATTGGGGGTTTGTTTTTGCTGTGGAGGGTGGTGGTGTTTTGGTGTGGTTTGTGTTTCCTGGACTAATGGGATTTAGGTGGGAAGGATACGACAGATACAGAGGCAGCAGTGGTAATGACCCAAACAGTGGAGGACACAATGAAGTTGACCGGATGTGGAAGCTGTGGCATGTACATGATACTGGAGGGAGTACCTGGAAACAGTTTTGTCTGCACCAAGTTCCGCCTGATAGAACTGATGGAAGAAAAGATCCGAGGATTGGGGATGCAGGTAGAAAGTCTGGTTGAGTTTAGCAGGGCAGATTCGAGCAGATTATGGAGCAAGGACACGAGGCGGCTGATGGGGAAAGATCAGACTTACAGATGGAAGCAGGACTGAAGGACTCTGAGGGGAGACTGCTGGGTGACGAGAATGGACGATAGAAGCATGTGACTAAGAAAACCAGGCAGAGGAAAAGTCGGGCTAGTGAAGGAGAAATAGAGCTCAAGAACAGGTTTGCAGCGCTGGAAAATGAAGAAGGGGAACAGCAGGTGCTCACTGAAGGTGGAAGGGCAAGGAAGAAGAGAAGAGCATCGAGCCCTATAGGAAAAGGAGAAGAGTCAAAGGAGACACCACCAAATATGAGCCCCAGGAGGATTCATGATGGATTGAAGAGGATTACAAGGGAGAATTGGAATGGAAAGGACTTGCAGCCAGAGGGAACAAGGGATAGACCGGAGAATCGCACTGTCAGCAGGAAAGGGCAGGTCTACATGACTGGGGATTCCTTAATGAGAGGATTAGACAGGCCTGTACCCAGAGCTGATCCAGAGAACAGAAGGGTGTGCTGTCTACCAAGTGCTAAGATATGGGATGTGGACCTGAGGTTGAAGAGGATTCTAAAGGGAGCGGGAAAGAATCCACTCATTGCCCTTCATGTGGGAGATAGATTCTTGCTGGAACATATCAAAGAAGACTATGCCAGGCTGGGGAAGATGCTTAAGGAAATCGAGACTCAGGTGATTTTCAATGAGATTCTGCCTGTTCCTAGAGGAGGGTAACAAAGGTGTGACAAGATTATGACTATCAACAGGTGGCTCAGGCAGTGATGCTATAAGGAGGGCTTTGGGATATATGGCCACTGGGAGGCATTCATGGACAGAGGACTGTTCTCTCGGGATGGACTTCATCTGAGTAGGGAAGGACATAGACTTCTAGGATAGAGGCTGGCACAACTGATTAAGAGAGTTTTAAACTAGGAATCTGGGGGAGACGGTTGGGAGGTGTCCAGGTAATCTCCACACTGGATTTTAACACCAAGAGGGAAGAAAACGAAGTAAGAAAGGCTACTGCTGTGGGTAGGAGAATGGGCATAAGGAGGAAGGGCAGTGTGGATACCAGTCTAATAGGTTATACTAGTTGTAGAATGTCCATGCCTAATCAGATAAAGAATGTGATTGAGGGCAAACAGCAAAAATTAAGATGTTTGTACATCAATGCAAGGAGCCTAGGTAACAAAATGGAGGAACTAGAGCTACTGGTGCAGGAAGTGAAACCAGATATTATAGGAATAACAGAAACATGGTGGAATAGTAGTCATGACTGGAGTACAGGTATTGAAGCGTATGTGCTGTTTAGGAAAGACAGAAATAAAAGTAAAGGTGGTGGAGTAGCATTGTATATCAATGATGAGGTAGATTGTAAAGAAATAAGAAGCGATGGAATGGACAAGACAGAGTCCGTCTGGGCAAAAATCACATTGGGGAAGAAAATTACTAAAGCTTCCCCTGGGATAATGCTTGGGGTGTGCTATAGACTATCAGGATCTAATCTGGATATGGACAGAGACCTCTTTAATGTTTTTAATGAAGTAAATACTAATGGGAACTGCGTGATCATGGAAGACTTTAACTTCCCAGATATAGACTGGAGGATAAGTGCTAGTAATAATAATTAGGGATTAGATTTTCCTAGATGCGATAGCTGATGGATTTCTTCATCAAGTAGTTGCTGAACAAACAAGAGCGAATGCCATTTTAGATTTGGTTTTGGTGAGTCGTGAGGACCTCATAGAAGAAATGGTTGTAGGGGACAACCTTGGTTCAAGTGATCAGGAACTAATTCAATTCAAATTGAATAGAGGGATAAACAAAAATAGATCTGTGACTAGGGCTTTTGATTTCAAAAGGGCTAACTAAAAAATAAGGATATTTGTTAGGAAAGTGGATTGGACTGAAGAACTTATGGATCTAAAGGCAGAGAAGGCCTGGGATTACTTCAGTTCAAAGTTGCAGAAGCTGTCAGAAGCCTGCATCCCAAGAAAGGGAAAAAATTCATAGGCAGGAGTTGTAGACCAAGCTGGATGAGCAAGCATCTCAGAGGGGTGATTAAGAAAAAGCAGAAAGCATACAGAGAGTGGAAGATGGGAGAGATCAGCAAGGAAAGCTACCTTATTGAGGTCAGAACATGTAGAGATAGGCTAAAAGTCAAGTAGAGTTGGACCTTCCAAGGAGAATTAAAACCAATAGTAAAAGGTTCTATAGCCATATAAATAAGAAGAAAACAATGAAAGAAGTGGGACTGCTAAGCACTGAGGATGGAGTGGAGGTTAAGGATTATCTAGGCATGGCCCTATATTTAAACAAATACTTTGCCTCAGTCTTTAATGAAACTAATGAGGAGCTTAGGGATAATGGTAGCATGACAAATAGGAATGAGGATATGGAGGTAGATATTACCATAGCCGAGGTACAAGCCAAACTTGAACAGCTTAATGGGACTAAATTGGGGGGCCCAGAAAATCTCCATCCAAGAATATTAAAGGAACTAGCACATGAAATTGCAAGCCCATTAGCAAGAATTTTTAATGAATTTGTAAACTCAGGGGTTGTACCATATGACTGGAGAATTGCTAACACAGTTCCTATTTTTAAGAAAGGAAAAAAAAAACGTTTCAGGTAACTACAGGCCTGTTAGTTTGACACCTGTAGTATGCAAGGTCTTGGAAAAATTCTGACGGAGAAAGTAGGTAAGGACATTGAGGTCAATGGTGAATGGAACAAAATACAACATGGTTTTACAAAAGGTAAATTGTGCCAAACCAACCTGATCTCCTTCTTTGAGAAAGTACCAGATTTTTTTAGACAAAGGAAACACAGTGGATCTAATTTACCTACATTTCAGTAAGGCGTTTGATATGGTGCCACATGGGGAATTATTAGTTAAATTGGAAAAGATGGGGAGCAATATGAAAATTGAAAGGTGGATAAGGAACTGGTTAAAGGGAAGACAACAGCGGGTCATACTGAAAGGTGAACTGTCAGGCTGGAAGAAGGTTACCAGTGGAGTTCCTCAGGGATCGATTTTGGGACCAATTTTATTTAATCTTTTTATTACTGACCTCGGCACAAAAAGTGGGAATGTGCTAATAAAATTTGCGGATGACACAAAGCTGGGAAGTATTGCCAATACAGAGAAGGACCGGTATATCATACAGGAAGATCTTGATGACCTTGTAAATTGGAATAACAGGAATAGGATGAGAAGTGTAAGGTCACACATTTAGGGATTAAAAATAAGAATTTTAGTTATAAACTGGGGACGCATCAATTGGAAGTAACAGAGGAGGAGAAAGACCTTGGAGTATTGGTTGACCACAGGATTACTATGAGCTGCCAATGTGATATAGGTCTGAAAAAAGCTAATGCGGTCTTGGAATGCATCAGGTGAGGTATTTCCAATAAAGATAAGGAGGTTTTGTACCATTATACAAGGCACTGGTGAGACCTCATCTGAAATACTGTGTGTGCAGTTCTGGTCTCCTTTGTTTAAGAAGGATGAATTCAAACTGGAACAGGTACAGAGAAGGGCTACTAGGATGATCCGAGGAATGGAAAACCTGTCTAATGAAAGGAGCCTCAAGGAGCTTGGCTTGTTTAGCCCTAACCAAAAGAAGGCTGAGGGGAGATATGATTGCTCTATATAAATATATCAGAGAGATAAATACCATGAAGGGAGAGGAATTATTTAAGCTCAGTACCAATGTGGACACAAGAACAAATGGATATAAACTGGCCAGCAGGAAGTTTAGACTTTAAATTAGATTAAAGTTTCTAACCATCAGAAGAGTGAAGTTCTGGAACAGCCTTCCAAGGGAAGCAGTGGGGGCAAAAGACCTATCTGACTTCAAGATTAAGATCGATAAGTTTATGGAGGAGATGGCATGATGGGATAACATAATTTTGGCAATTACTTGATTTTTGACTATTCATGGGAGATGGGCCTGGTGGCCTGTGATGGGATGTTGGATGGGATGGGATCTGAGTTACTACAGAGAATTCTTTCCTGGGTGTCTGGCTGGTGAGTCTTGCTCACATGCTCAGCTGTTCAGCTGATAGCCATATTTGGGCTTGGGAAGGAATTTTCCTCCAGGGCAGATTGGCAGAGGCCCTGGGGAGTTTTTGCCTTCCTGTGCAGCATGGGCACAGGTCACTTGCTGGAGGATTCTGTGCATCCTGAAGTCTTAAAACCATGCTTCGAGCATTTCAGTATCTCAGACATAGGTGAGAGGTTTAGTACAGGAAAGGGTGGGTGAGATTCTGTGGCCTGCATTGTGCAGAAAGTCAGACTAAATGATCATAATGGTCCCTTCTGACCTTAAAGTCTATGAGGTAATTGGAGTTATGCAGATATAGGCCAGCTGCAGATCTGACCTGTAATTTCTTACTTCTTCATTTCATAATCTCTGTTATAGTTAGTTGTTTGGTGTGGTAAACTCCAGTTTTGGTCCCAAACTTGCTAATTTGCATTTTTCTAGATTGCACACTGTGTAAGTCATGCTCAAAACTCTGTTGCCACACTACATTGTAGTAAAATTTGGGACAAGATGCTCAAGTGAGGTCTCATGCTGTAAATCAGACAAAGTTTCGTCAGTACAAATCACTGCTTTCCTTGTCTACACTACAAGTTTGTACCAGTTTAGCTACATCATTGGCTGGCCATCAATTACTGCAGTTGGGACAAATTTCCAATGGATACTACTTCTGCCATAATAAAAGTATAATCATGTGTTTTACTGAACTGTTACACATGTGCCACTGCAGATATTCCAATTTGATGTTGAGTCTGAATGATTGCACTGTGATTAGCATCTCTAGTTAGGAATGAATTGGGATTTATATTATAGATTTCTACTTTTAGCAGTCTGATCGTTTTCCCAAATAAAATGAGCTTGTGGGCTTAGATTCCTAATGGTAGCCTTCAGTTCAGAAGTCGTTTTTTTCAGAATAATTAACGGAAAACTGCAGAGTTGTTTGGAGTGATCGCAGCATGAAGAAACATTGTTTTCCTGTTCAGAATCTTCTTGGCTTTGGTAGGCTCAAAAATGTTTTGGAAATAAAATAGAAATGTCATATACACCTAGACCACAATTCATCAAAGTACTTAATTTCTACATGTCTTTTAATTTTAGTGTGTGCTTAAGTCCCATAGGTCATTCTGGGAACCATAACTCTGAATTTCATATCTTTTGTGTGACTAAATCTCAGTCTTGAAGAACCAGTGGCAACTAAAGCAGGTTAGAAATGTATCAGTTATTATTGTATTTGAGATTTGTAATACTAGAACTGTGAAACAGGTCTGAAACATAACACCTGCAATTTTCAAACCTACTTTTCTTGTTTCTTTGCCACGCAAACCTTAAAAAAATTCTTTGTCAGTTAATCCTCTCAAAAGGCTTTTCTTTTACTTTTTGCATTATGGGTAATTTGATTATCAGCTTTGAAAAGTATCCACTGAGAATACTAGAACTTGAAAGCTTTTTGCCTCCATTAGAAGTGGCTCTAATTTCCTATGGAGCTATTTATTAAGAGGGAGGTTTTCAAAAGCACCTAAAAGATTTAGAAGTACTGCTTCCGTTGACTTTCAAAGGGACTTTTGCTTCTAAGAGTTTGTCTACACCACAAATAAAAGTATAATTGCAACATGAGCAGGTATACCTGCCACTAGCTTTAATCTACCTGCCTTCAGGTAACAACAGCAGTGAAGATATGGCAGCAAGGACCCCAGCACAGGTCAGCAACTCAAGTACTTACCCAGAGTCCCAGGAGGGCTTCTACCACCACATTTTCACTGCTGTTGTTTCCTGCACTAGCTAGATTAAAGCTAGCACTGGTATGCCTACCTCTCTTACCTTAATTTACCTACACCTTAATTTGTGGTGTAGACGTACCCTTAATCTCTTACCTATATTGGAAAGTTTTACCAGTTGTGTCAATATAGTTATACAGATACAATCAATGCCTTATCTTGATTTAACATAAATCCCTTGCAACGCAACATTAATGAAACCAAAAAAAGACACTGTTATATCAGAATAAGTGCCTGTATGGGATTATAGTAGTATGACAATGTTGGTTTAAATTCATACCATAGGTTATACTTTCCCATGTAGACAAGGCCATAGGTACTGTTGAATATCTTGTTCACTTTTCTGGCCTGATTTTACTGGTAGAATGTGCCCAACATTCTGAAGGTTTTTTATAAAAGGCTGAAATTGAAATGTGATACTAAGGTCAACATTTTCTAAAATGGAAGCTCCTAAGTATGTATGAAGTGCATAAGTAAGCATCCTGGTTTTCAGAAGAGCTGCAGACGCAGCAGCTCCCGCTGAAGACAATGGGAGCTGTGAGCCACTGAGCATTTCTGAAAACCATAAATACAGACCATAAGCAACAGTTTCTCTCTGGACTTCAGTGGGCAACTACTAAGTGCTCAGCACCTTTGAAAATTAGGCATTTATTTAAGGGCCAAATTTTCAGAAAAACACCGCTCCCATTTAGGCACTTAAATGAAGTGGCCTGATTTTTTAAAAGGCTCAGCGCTCAGAAGTTCCCCTGGTTTTCAGTGCTACTGGGTGTTGAGCATTTTTGAGAATCTGGCCCTGATTTAGGTGCCTAAACTGAATTGAGCTCATCTGAAAACCTGACCCCACAAGTAGATACTTAGCAGATGTAAATCTTGCCCTATCTGGTTATTGGAGATGCCAGTTAAGGTGTTCCCACCCATTCTAGAGCTGTGAGATAATCTTTATTATTTAGTAATTGGAGCATAACCAAGTACTAAATGATCCCACAAAATATTTCCTGGTGCAGATGAGGTCGGCTCCATATTACTTTCTTCCGTTAAGAGCTCTATTCGGGATAAACATATTTAAGCTCCTTTTACTTTTTATCTGATGCACAAGCGGTGCCAGAGCTTCTAAGGGAAAGATCAGGTGAGTCACAATGGGCCAGTGTGAGCAGTTGGTAATACAGCAGGTTGACATAAACTGTACTTAATTATGAAGAAAAAGAAGTAATTAGTTTAAATATATATCAGGATGTTCCATTACGTAAGAGATTTTTGCGTGATTTTTTTCTGCAATTTTCTGTGGGGAAGTTCCATATTTTGTTTGATTGATGATATAATTTTATATTGACTTCTTATAAGATTATCTTGTTGAGATATTGACAGGCAGACCAAAGCCCGGATCTTGCAACTGCATCGGTGCTTGCAGGCTCCAAAGCAGGACTCTGCCTAAGAGGAACCAGTTGCCAGATTAGGGTCCAAGGAGTCTGCCTTCTGGTACATGTGTAAGCATCATCTTTTAGGGCTTGTTTATATGGGGAAATTGACCAGAATAGCTCCCAGTTTGAGCAGTCTATTCCACACTAAAAGTCACTTTATTCTGGAATTAAGAGTGGACTTTGTGAGTGCATTGATTATTCTAGAATACAGTGACTTTTAGTCTGGAATAGAGTGTCCACAGTGGAGGCTATTCCAGAATAGCCACTGCATAACGATAAAATTAGTTAGTGGAAAATCAGGCACTGGCAGAATAGTTAGTGTTACGAGGTTGGTGATGAACTGCGTTGGGATATATAAGTGAACCCCACTTGTCTACTTAATTAGGAGCAGTTGAAAAACGACCTGTCATTTTATAAGAACTAGGTATGAATCATTATTATGATGGTAAATGATTTTGATTTGGGATATACTCTTCGGTTCTAGGACACTGGCTTAATTTGCTTTAGACTCATGGGTTTGGGAAACTGTCAATTTAGAAAGTCTGAATCTGAAAGAGGCCAACATTTTCAAAATTAAAGTTAGACTCCTACATCCACAGTTCAGCATCTAAATGATCGGGCTGATTTTCAGAGGGTTCGAGCACCCACAACTTCTATTAGAGTCAGAGAAAGCTTCATAGGATAATTATTTAGGTACCTAAGTAGGAACTATGGGGTTGAACTTGCAGTGCCTGTGTTTTATATGTTGTCATGTGTGAATTACTAGTTATGCTGGATGGTACTGAGAGTGACCAGTATTCACTGAGGCTCAGAAGAGCATGGCAGTCAGAAAATATTGTTAAATCAGCCTCTGTACTAGATGACTGGAGGAGAGCTAATGTAATGCCTATTTTTAAACAAGGCTGCAGAGGTGATGTTGACAATTCCAGGCCAGAAAGTCTAACTTCAGTTCTGGGCAATCTGGTAGAAATGGTAGTAAGGAATAGATAGATGAACACAATATGTTGGGGAAGACACACAGATGAACACAATAGGTTGGGAAGAGTCAAGATGGCTTTTGTAAAGGGAAATCATGCCTCACCACCAAACTATTTCTTTGTGGTGTCAGCACACATGTGGACTAGGGTGATCCAGTTTATGTAGTATACGTGGACTTTCAGGAAGCCTTTGACAAGATCGTATACCAGGGATCGGAACCCTTGGAGGGCCCGGCCGGTTTGTTTACCTGCCGCATCCACAGATTCGGCCAGTTGTGGCTCCCACTGGCTGCGGTTCACTGCTCCAGTCCAATGGGGACTGTGGACGCGGCAGGTAAACAAACCAGCTGGGCCTACCAATCCCTGTCCTATACAATTGGATCTTAAACAATGAAAGGAGTCATGATAAGAGGGAAGGTCCTCTCATGGATCAGTAACTCGTTTAAAGATAGGGAACAAAGGGTAGGAATAAATGTTCAGTTTTCAGAATGGAGAAAGATCAATTGCAGGTCCCCTAAGGATCTGTACTGGGACATGTGCTGTTCAGCATATTCATAAATGATCTGAAAAGGAGTGGCAAAATTTACAGCTGTTACAAAATTCAGTGTTGATAAGTGCAAACTAATGCACATTGGAAAACACAATCTCAACTATACGTATAAAATGATGGGGTCTAAATTAGCTGTTGTCACTCAAGAAAGTTCTTGGAGTCATTTTAGATAGTTATCTGAAAACATCTGCCAAGTGTGCAGTGGTCATCAAATGTACAGCAGCAGTCAAAAAAGCTGTTGTCCTGTAAGGAGCCATTAGGAAAGGGATAGATAATAAGACAGAAAATATCATAGTGCCACTATGTAAACCCATGGTCCGCCACTACCTTGAATACTGAAACTGGAAAAGGTATAGAGAAGACCAACAAAAATGATGAACAGCTTCTGTATAAGGAGAGATTAAAAAGACTGGAACTGTTCAGCTTGGAAAAGAGATGACCAAGGAGGGATATGATAGAGGTCTATAAAATCATTACTGGTGTGGAAAGAGAATAGGGAAGAGTATTTTAGCCCTTCACATAACATAAGAACAAAGGGTCACCCAATAATATAAATAGGCAGCGGTTTTAAAACACACAAAATTAAATACTTCTTCACACAACAGTCAACCTGTAGAACTTGTTGCCAGGGGATATTGTGAAGACCAAAAGTGTAAGTGGGTTCAAAATAGAATTAGATAAGTTCATGGAGGCTAGGTCTATCAATGGCTAAACCTCCGAATGCCAGAAGGTGGGACTGGATGGTGAGAGATGGATTTCTTGATCATTACCCTGTTCTGTTCATTCCCTCCAAAGCACCTGGCATTGGCCACTGTTAGAGACAGGATACTGGGCTAGATGGACCATGGGTTTGACCAGTATGGCCTCTCTTATGTCCTTAGGTACACAGTGATGGGTGGTGGTAGATAGCCAAGCTATCAGTGATTAAGGTTAAGATGGGTCTTAGTGTGTTTCTGCTCTTCAGGCAGCTAATAAGGATGAGGGTTGGGGCCCCGGTAACCATGGGAGCCTTTGACTGCGGCTGCTGGCTCTCCTCATAGAGGAAGAAGCCCTCCAGCCTCCACCACTGGTCCTTCAGTGAACAGGCAAGGCTCACTTCTCCCTAACCCACCACAGCTGGTGCTGCCACTCATGAGACTTTGAGGGGAGGGGGCTACCCTGGCCCAGTATTCCTGTTCTATGGGTCACCCATCCGCAGGGCAGAGGGCTAGGAAGGTGGTGGTCTCCCCACCAGCCTTGGAGCAGATGGCTCTAGGAGGCACCAGCCCCTCCCCATTGCAGAGAGCCCTATGGGGGATTCACCACTTCTGGCCCCTGCTATAGAGGCCTCTCCCTATGCAAGGCTCTGTGCCGTGGTGGCAAGTTGCCTCCCCATGGCCAATAGGCATGTCTTGAATAGACCTTATCACACCGCTTATAACAGCACCACCTGCTGGTTGCCACTAGTGTCACCATATCTTTTTTTAAAACAGGAGCGGGAGAAAATATTTAGACCAAAAGAAAAACCTGGTGTTAAATTAAAGGTGAAGTTGCTATAGTAAGAAACACAAACTTTAGAACAAATAAATACCAATCATGCTACAGTTAAAAAAGCTTACATTCAAAGTCCTGACATGATAATATACTTTCCAGTGGCCCTGCATGGGAAAAGAAACGGGACACATATCATCATACTTCCCTAATAAGTCGACACGTGAAAAGCATCATGAGACATTCCATACTTATCCTTATTTTCATGATTAATATTTTTGTCTGGAAATACTATGGTACTAGTGCAGATAAAACCAAAGGATTAAATTCACCTCTATGCAGAAGGATCAACACAAGGCTCATGCACCACTTAAGTCTCATTTGAAGCCCCATTTTTGAAGACTTAACTAAAGTTTAGGATTTCTGCAGGTCCTCTTTCTCCTCAACCAAAGCTAATGATTAAAAAACTAGTGGAAGGAGAAGAGTTAAACAAGAAAGAAATGTCGTAACCCTTTCTGTCTTTTTAATCCAGACACCTAAACTGTACTTGTGTTTCAGGTATATCCGTCACCGTGCAGACTTGGAAAACCCACTCTTCTGGAGCATGTCTGTTTGTCATTAGGAGTACTGGGCAAGTGACTATTCCACTTCACTGAGAGAGACTGAGAAAGTGAGTGAGCGTGAAAAATATATTCCTATCTAGTCGTCAAACCCACTATGGCTTCTGCCACAGCCAGAACCAGTGTGTCAAAGAAGCACATCCAATTTATAGCTTTTCAGGTCACTCTGATAGGAACAGTCTTCTGTGGCAATGTGCTGATTTGGCCTGCAGAAGCCAGTCACTGGCTAAATGTTAAGATCATTATACAGGAACTGATACGCCGAGAGCACAATGTCACCATCCTAGTGGCAAACGCTTCCCTCTTTATCACACCGCATGCTGAGACGGCTGAGAAGTTCGAGGTGTACCCTGTGCCCATCGGAAAGAACTACATTGACTCCTTGATCAAGGAAATGGTGAACTTGTGGCTATACAACAGACCAAGTGCACTGACCTTCTGGCAGTTCTATAAGGAACTGGGTAAGCTGGTCAGCAAAGCAAATGAGTTGAATAGACTGGTGTGTAATGGCGTGTTAGCCAACCAGGATTTAATGGCACGGCTGCAGAGGGACAAGTACGATGTGCTTCTGTCTGATCCAGTGACAATCGGTGGTGACCTAATTGCTCTCAAACTCGGAATTCCATTTATGTACACTCTGCGGTTCACACCAGCCTCGACAGTGGAGAGGCATTGTGGGAAGATTCCCTCTCCGCCATCGTATGTACCCGCAGCCTTGTCTGAGCTCACAGACAAGATGTCGTTTGGTGAAAGAATTAAAAACATAGTGTCTTATCACCTACAAGAATATGTGTTCCAGAGCTACTGGGGAGAATGGGATTGGTATTACAGTGAAATTCTAGGTAAGCATTTCACTCTTTCATTCTTCAATGATATTACATCCAAAAATCTGTGTCAGAAGAATGTTCACGTTGCAAAGACAAGCACTTAAAAGTTAGGAGGTGCCAGAATTAAAGTTGCCCCATACAAGATCAGTCTGGCCCCACTATGCATCTGCATAGTCATAACTGAGCCTTGCCCCACACCACACTGAGGTGGCAGAGCTAGGAATAGAAATCGGCTCTCTTAGGTTCCAGGCCAGTGCCTTAACCATGGGAGAACAGCCTTTATTATTATTAATTATTATTTGTATTTCTGTAGTGCCTGGGAGTCCAACTCATGGACCAGGACCCCATAGGGTGACAAGATGTCCCGATTTTATAGGGACAGTCCTGATATTTGGGGCTTTGTCTTATATAGACACTGTGACGGAGTCAGACCAGAAGGATATAGGAGAGTGCTGGAAGGCAGGTATATCAGCCTCAGGATGTGCAGGTCCTTGTTCCCTAGATAGCCAAACAAAGGCTACTCCAGAACAATCAAGACACCTGGGGCCAATTAAGAACCTTCTAGAAAGGAGTAGAAACAGCTAGCCTAATTGGGACACCTGAAGCCAATCAGGGACTGGCTGAACCAGATAAAAACCTCCCAGTTAGTCAGGTGGGTGTCGGGTGTCAGGAGCTGTGAGAGGAAGTTATGCTGTTGGTGAGACTGAGTGGTGGACAACATATCATACAGAAGGAAGGAGGCCCTGAGGTAAGGGTGAAGTGGAGTTTGAAGAAGCAGGGACTGCTGTGGGGAAGTAGCCCAGGGAATTGTATTGTGTTTTGTGGATAAAAGGTCAGCCATCTTAGCTGATACTATTAGGGTCCCTGGGCTGGAGCCTGGAGTAGAGGGCGGGCCTGGGCTCCCCCCCGGCTCTTTCCACCTGCCATACTGGCCTGTGATGAAGGTAACTCACTAGGTGGTGACTCTTGCCAATTATACTGAGAAAGGGAGGTCACTCTGGGGCCTAGATGAGTTTCTGAGGCCCCTAAATCTGCCAGGAAGCGCAGGACCCACAAGTACAAACTTGGAGCTTTGTCACAACACCTATTATCCCTACCCACTGTCCCAATTTTTCACACTTGCTCTCTGGTCACCCTGGGCCCCGATTGTGCTAGGCACTTGAAGGACCTTGCAATCTAACCTTTCCAACTGTCTGTCTCATTTACTGTCCCTCCGATGCACTGAATGAGGTAGGGGTCCTGTAGAACAAATTGCATGTGATCATGTAATTAAAGATTGTTATAATGTATACTTACAAGAGGCTGGAGGAGAGACCAGGGTTCTATTCCCACCAGTGCCAGAAGTGAACTTATGTGGACTACAGCTATCCCATCTCTAAAAGAGGGTTAATGATGCTTGTCTCCCTTCCAGCACTTGGGCACAATCACTTGCTCATTAATAAGGGGTGTGAGGGAGCTACTAGTGCCAGGCATTGGAAGAGGTGACACTAGAAGTCCTTGTCCCTAGCCCAGTGCTGTTCCTAGACCAAAGGATGTTTGATGGGAGAATATATGTGTAACTCACTGGTTCAGTGCTGTTATGTGTCCTCTCCAAGTGGCAGGTCCCCATAAGATAATAAAACCTACAAGTGGTACTAGCTAATTGAGGAAGTTACTGTTTTAGCTCAAGTGGGAAAGGCCTTGCACAGTGGTGTTGGAGGTTGTGGGTTCAAATCCAGATGAGAGGAGAGCAAGCCCATCATTTTGCCCATTCCCTCTGTGCTTTTTGTTAGGTTCAGTGGAGAGCTAGTGCTGAATTCAGCCAGGAACCTGCACACATTGCTGGTGAGCCATATATTCATAGATTTTAAGGCCAGACAGGACCATTAGATCCCTTATTCTGACCTTTATCTATGGCTCACCAGCAGTCCCTATGGCCTTTCCATAGCTCCTAAAAAAAGCCTAAGAATACTTTTCTAAAAAGAACGAGGAGTACTTGTGGCATTTTAGAGACTAACAAATTAGCCCATGAAAGCTTATGCCCAAATAAATTGGTTGGTCTCTAAGGTGCCACAGGTATTCCTCATTCTTTTCGCTGATACAGACTAACACAACCGCTACTCTGAAACTTAATGCCTTTCTGTATTTTATGTGCCAAATTTTCTTTGTGGCCCCAGGCTCAAGATGTCAGCCACAAACATTTTACCCCTCACGGAGGGAGAGCAGAAAACGTTACAATGTTGTTGTTGTTTTTTTTGAAAAGAATCGATTTTTTTTAGTGTGCTGTTTCTTAGGAATCCCTAGTTCAACTGACGTGAGATTCTCCCCATGAAGCCAACCCTGGCCCATGGCACAGCCTGCCAACATTCAGAATGAACTGTCTTTTCTGGGGCATTTTTAGAATCTTAGTTACCAACATGGATACTCTCCTTCTTGAACCGCTTCTGTATTGGGTAGCACTGATCTGACCCAGAATCCAAGCCATATTTTCCCCTCATGGCAAGATACGTTAACTTTGGAGGCTCTTCTGTGATATAGGGCTCAATACAGGGGTAACTGAGTGAAATTCTCTGGCCTACGTTACACATTAGATGATCTAATGATCCCTTCTGGCCTTAAAATCTATGAATGTAGTGAAGATGGCTTTCACGTTTTCTCTGTGTCAGGGCTACAAATCAGTTGTGGACAGAAGGCTGAAGGCAAAATACATTTTGCCATTCCTTCCCAGCATGGCAAGTTGGCCGGGTGAGTGAGAGGAAAATGCAGAGGTTCTCAATGGGTATACTGAAATCAAGCATGGCTTTGTAATCAATGTCCATACTTACATCACTGGTTAGTTAAAACCAAACCTCTCTTTTAAACACAAATTATGCTTACATATACTGCCTCTGGCAGTAAACAATGAGGACACTTTGATTTCTTTCACTTCACATAAACCTTTGTTCTGAATTGTTGTCGGTGGAGTTAATCTGTCTGGTAACACTGATAGTTTACTTAAATACTAATTACATATGATCAGTGAATGACAGTTTAATAGGTTTGAACTGTGAGTTGCACCTTCAACTCCCACTGACGCCGGCACCTGCCTGAGACTCAACACTTTGCAAGATGGAGCCCTTAACGCTTCAAGAAAATGAACCTTTATTGACATATTGCACTCAGGGCAGATCACTTGACTCACCTTGGTTTCTCATAGCTATTCCATTACAGTACCTGTTTGCTTTTGTATGAGAAGAATGGACAGAGAGAATGAAAAAGGAAAGAATGATCCAAACAGTACACATAAGCTGCAATGAAAGACATTAGGACAACAATGATGCGACTTGACAAACAATGAGAAATATTGCAGTGCAGAAGCTTAGAAGCTATTTTTCTCTCACTGTGAAAGGGACTTTAAGTGATTTCTTAATTGCAGAGAAAATAGGCTACCAGGAAAAAGCTGAGTGCTTTATCAAAGACTTTCAAATCCGGTCTATAGTATGTTACTGTCACCTAGTGGCATACAGAAGAGCATACACCTCTTACACCAAACATCTCATTGCATGGTATCTAGTGTAAGTCTATTTCAGGTACTTATTTGTCCTGTGTTACTATAGGAACTGAGCATCTCACCATCTTTAATGTATTTATCCTCCCAACAACCCCTGTGAGGTAAGGAAGTGCTATTGTCTCCATTGTACAGAGTCTAGGCCAGCTCAGATCCCAGGGGGGTCAGGGAAAGGAGCTCAACTCCCCCTCCCCCAAAGGGGCAGGAGCCCTCAAATCCTGGCTCACATGTGGGGGGCAGTGAGACGAGCTCAAACCCAGTGTCAGAGGGGGAGAGTTCCCCAGATTCCCACTTGCATGTCCCCTCCCCCTGGCAAAGTTAGAGCCCTTTTTAAATTAGCTGTATTACTCAGGGCATATTTCCTAAAAAGAGGAAACCCATTTATCAGAGGCAGATAGTAGCAGTCAGCCTCACCTCAGTCCCTGGAAAAACCATGGAGCAGGTCCTAAAGGAATCAATTCTGAAGCACATAAAGGAGAGGAAAGTGATCAGGAACAGTCAGCATGGGTTCGCCAAGGGCAAATCATGCCTGACTAACCTAATTGCCTTCCATGATGAGATAACTGGCTCTGTGGATGAAGGGAAAGCAGTGGATGTGTTATTCCTCGACTTTAGCAAAGCTTTTGATATGGTCCCCCACAGTATTCTTGCCAGCAAGTTAAAGAAGTATGGGCTGGATGAATGGACTGTAAGGTGGATAGAAATCTGGCTAGATCATCGGGTTCATTGAGTAGTGAACAATGGCCCCATGTCTAGTTGGCAGCCGGTATCAAGCAGAGTGCCCCAAGGCTTGGTTCTGAGGCCAGTTTTGTTCAATATCTTCATTAATGATCTGGAGGATGGCATGGATTGCACCCTCAGCAAGTTTGCAGATGACACTAAACTGGGAGGAGTGGTAGATACGCTGGAGGGTAGGGACAGGATACAGAGGGACCTAGACAAATTAGAGGATTCGGAAAAAAGAAATCTGATAAGGTTTAACAAAGACAAGTTCAGAGTCCTGCACTTAGGACAGAATAATCCCATGCACTGCTACAGATTAGGGACTGAATGGCGAGGCAGCAGTTCTGCAGAAAAGGACCTAGGGGTTACAGTGGATGAGAAGCTGGATATGAGTCAACAGTGTGCCCTTGTTGCCAAGAAGGCTAATGGCATTTTGGGCTGTATAAGTAGGGGCATTTCCAGCAGATCGAAGGACGCGATCATTCCCCTCTGTTCAGTATTGGTGAAACCTCACCTGGAGTACTGTGCCCAGTTTTGGGCCCCACACTACAAGAAGGATGTAGATAAATTGTAAAGAGTCCAGCGGAGGGCAACAAAAATGATTGGGATCTGGAGCACATGAGTTACGAGGAGAGACTGAGAGAATTGGGATTGTTTAGTCTGCAGAAGAGAAGAATGAAAGGGGATTTGATAGCTGCTTTCAACTACCTGAAAGGGGATTCCAAAGAGGATGGATCTAGACTGTTCTCAGTGGTAGCAGTAGACAGAACAAGGAGTAATGGTCTCAAGTTGCAGTGAGGGAGGTCTAGGTTGGATATTAGGAAAAACTTTTTCACTAGGAGGATGGTGAAGCACTGGAATGGGTTACCTAGGGAGGTGGTGGAATCTGCTTCCTTAGGAGTTTTTAAGGTCAGTCTTGACAAAGCCCTGGCTGGAATAGTTTTGTTGGGGATTGGTCCTGCTTTGAGCAGGGGATTGGATTAGATGACCTCCTGAGGTCCCTTCCAACCCTGATATTCTATGAACAGGCCTGTAGCTCATTCTCCAATTTCTGCCAAGTGCAGAGTTTGAACTTGGAGTGCAGCGCAGGTTCAATGGCCACAGCACACCTCCTTCAGCCACCCAATTACCCAGAGACTAGGCTCCCTGCAAACCCTTTTGTTTCAACAGAGCCCTGGTCTTGCTGCACATTGTATTTCATTCTCTTCAGCAGGTGGAAGTGGGTGGGTATTGTTTGCTGCCAGGGTTATTTGACCAGCCAATAACACTGAGGAGTCCAGAAGGACCCCAAGCTGCAGATCAATTTATCCATCTGAAAGATATCCTTGATCATAGGGATGCTGTAGAGGAGGCAAGCTCTTCAAACCATTTCCCTATTTGTAGGAGTGGTCAAACAGTGTTGCTTTAGAGCTGTTTCATTCTAAGCAGGTTAGGTGCCTAACTCTAAGGGGAGTTAGGCACTTGTCTAAATACCACTAGGCACCTAAGCACCTATCTGCCTCATTAGGCACCTAAATATCTTAATAAATCTAGCCCTTATCTCTGATTAAAAGTCAGTGGGTGCCTAACTCCCGGTTGTGCCATTAGCTTTAAAATCACATGGAACAACAAGTTCACAGAGCTCATGGCTCGTAGTGTCTGATAGGGAGATCAAAAAAGTTTGATCCATTCCTTGCTGAATAAAATTCCCATCCAGGTTTTCCAGAAAGAGACGGGTGTTTCATAAACCATGGATGTTTCTTACTGACAGCATGTAACTCCCAGTTGTGCCATTAGCTTTAAAATCACATGGAACAGCAAGTTCATGGTGTTCATGGCTCGTAGCTTCTGATAAGGAGAATCTTGCAAAGTTTGATCCATTCCATGCTGAACACAATTCCCATCCAGGTTTTCCAGAAAGAGACGGATGTTTCATAAACCATGGGATGTTTCTTATTGACAGCATGAATTTTTTATGACTCACCCTTTTAAGGCAGATCCCTGCGTGAACATGGCCTTTGTCTGCTGATTCCCAGCTACTGCAGGGATGCTACATTTGCAGTGCACCTGCAGGATATTTCTTTCTCTCTTCCTGCTGGCTGAGAATGTGCTCTCTGGGAAGGTGCTGGTATGGCCTGCGGATTACAGCCACTGGATGAATCTGAAACTGGTGACTGAAGAAATGGCAAGCCTGGGCCATAACATTATAGTGCTGGTCCATTCAGCATCCCTTTCTGTCAATGCTACTTCAGCTTCCGCTCTTCAGTTCGAACCCATCGAGGTTGGATTTACATCTGACGGGCTGCGGTCCCTGTGGGAAAAATTCCTGCGTTTCTGGGTCTATGAGAAAGCTCAGGTCTCCTTCTGGGAAATGCACAGCACCATGAGGAGCCTCTCGCGGAGAGTTTCTCACACCCAGAGACAGATCTGTGATGGGGCAGTGAAAAGCAGGAAGCTGCTGGAAAAGCTGCGGTTGTCCCAGTATGATGTCCTTCTCTCAGACCCCGTGCTTCCCTGTGAAGAGCTGCTGGCAAAGCTGCTGAGGATACCATTTATCTTCACCCTGAGGTTTTCCCCAGGCTTTGCATTTGAGAGACTGTGTGGTCAGATATTGGCTCCTCCTTCTTATGTGCCAGCTGCCACCTCTGAACTGCAAGAGAAGATGTCCTTCTTGGAGAGGACGGAAAACTTCTTGCTCTACCTCATTCATGACCTTCTGCAGTTCCTGGTTTGGAAGGAATGGGACTCCTATTATAGCAGTGTATTGGGTGAGTTTCCGTAAGTACTCACCCCTGTTTTCAAAAGGGATGGGTAACATAAGGTGAGAAAATGATTGAGTACAGGGCCAGATTCTCAGCTGGTGTAAATGGACTTCAGTGGAGTGACGCTGGTTTATATGAGCTGAGTATGTGGCCTTGTCGATGTAGAGGTTTCACTGGAGTGTAAACATCTGTATATCAGAAGCAGGGAAACATAACCAATGGTCTGTTTCCTCTGAGACAGCGGAAGATATTTGATGAAGTCAGTGAGGCTGCATCTCTTCTGACACTCAACTCTGGAGTGACTCTACTGAAATCAACAGAGAGACATTGGCCTAAAATAGGGATAAATGAGTTTCAGGAGCCTCTGATTACAGCAGCTACATTGAATCCGTACGACTTCTCTCCTCTTTCCCCTTCTCCTCTGCCAGCGACGCTGTCCATTCTGATGATGGAAGTGAGTGGCTGGAATCTCCTCTGAAGAACTTGTGAAAACCTTGCAGGAATGAAGACCCCTTTTGTTATTTATGTGAAGTGGTGGCACACTGGCTGCTACCATTATGTTTCACCAACCTGCAATGCCTGGAATGTCATTGAAAGAGAATAACAAGAGGATCCATGAGTAGTTCACTTCTAATTATGTTCTTTGTCATGGTGCAGTATTTCTTTAGAGCAGGAGGATGCCATCATGCACATGGGCTGAAAATTTCCCTCCTCAGTCAGACACTTCTTGTTTCTCATGTCAAATGCAGCATGGTCCGCCTAATTATCTAAACTAGGGTCATGTCCATCTTTGGTTAAACCAACTTTACACATACACAAGCCCTTACATCAGAAACTATTCTTATCTCACTTCTCTCTGCTTATTCTTGCCTTCATTGCATTCAGATAATGGAGGTTGTACCTAATTTTGGGTGACCAGATGTCCCGATTTTATAGGGACAATCCCAATTTTGGGGGCTTTTTCTTATATAGGCTCCTGTTACCATACCCCCCCCCCCCCACCGGTTCCGATTTTTTATACTTGCTATCTGGTCTCCCTAACTGTGAGATACATCTGAGAGTATCTAATGCCACTGACGACTGCTGTTGTTCTGTTGCTCTTCTGCATGGCTTCTTCCAATTGCTTCATGAAACTGCATTTATTTTCTTTTGGGGACTGCTTACAATTTTCGATCTGACTGGCAGTCCATTGGAAGGAATCCCATTGACTTAACTGAGCCCTTCTAACACATAAGAGGGAAAGCCTTGCATGAAGAGGATTAAAGGCTGTATACTCCCTGCATAAGAAGAATTCCCAGGTGGCCAGGTCAGCTGGCTTTGGGGCCCTTTTATGCCATAGAGTGATGGAAGGAGCGCATGACAGAGTGAGAAGAGGCCAAGGGTATTTAACTCACCCTAACAGCCTAGAGTAGCAGCCAGCATAGGAAACAAGATAAAGCAGAAGGAAGAAAAACAACTGATGAAAACAGAGGCCAAAAGCATCACAGGTGAACTATCCCAAATGGAAGGGGCCTATGCTTGTCTTCACTGGACTTTTGTAGCTGGAGATAACTGATTGACAATTAACTTGAGGTAGTTGATTGCCAGGTAACTCCAGGTAATGAATGTGTTTCTAAAGGCTTAGTGTGCACACTCCCGGCTCCAGAAAGCCTCTGCTGATCCTTAGAGAAAAGAACAAGGCCTGTGTAACCTGATGAAATGTGTGCCCTTTGTCCACACCAACCTTTACAAATCTGTTAATTACCTCAAGTTAACTGGCAATCAGCTATAAAAGTCTTTTGAAAGCAAGCCCTTAACTTTACAGACTTGCTATAGTAAACATGCTGTCACTTTCCTGGCTTCCCTACCACAGCTCCTGTAGGGTCTATCACTGGAAAACAGCTACAGAAACCCACATGCTGCAATAGGGTTGGCAATGCATTTCTTTCTTTCTTTCCCCTTAATGCTCTTTCTCCTACGGTAAGGCAAATATTATTCTTTTAGAGTTCTTACTCTATCTGGCAGCTAGTTCTCTCTCTGCACTAGGGACAGTAGCAGTTAGTAAGAAGAGCAGTAATTCATCCAGAGCAAGAACTAATGTTAGTGATTGCTCAGCAGGGGGAGTGATCGGATTCGAATCTTGTTTCCTGCTGTGGATTGAAGCAGGCAATTCATACTGTCTTATCCGGAGTTATCCAGGACAGGATTTTGTGCTAGCACAGGTTGATTTTACTGCCAGCGTGTTCCCTGTGCTTTGAGATAACCAAAATTAATCAATGTTGGAAGTTTAAGGTCATAATCTCCATCGTGGGCTGTCTGTCTTCTTGTGCACAGGCTCCTGGATCAAAAGAAGGAGGCAAGCAAGCAGGCAGAGGGGAACAGCTTACAAGGAAACGCAGCCACGTGATGTCTGGGAAGTGTGTTACAGTACTCTTTTTGATTCTGGGCTCTGGCTTGGGCTCTGGGTTCGGTGGGAAGGTGCTGGTCTGGCCAGGCGATCACAGTCACTGGCTCAATGTGAAGTCCATTTTAGAGGAGCTCGCAGACAGGGGCCATGAGGTGACTGTGCTGCTGCCTTCCTTCTTTCTGGGCACAGATCCCACCAGACCTTCCCCTTTCAATTTTGAGGTGATCCCGGTGCCATTCACAAAGGAAGATATGGAGTCCCTGAAGGAAGACTTTTTCCACATGTGGATTTATGAACTGCCCCACATTTCATACTGGGAGACCACTTCCAGGATGTATAACTTAATGTCACAGATGGTGTCTATAAACAAAGCAACTTGTGATTTGGTGGTGTGGAATGAGGAGCTGATGAAGATGCTGAGAGAGACTGCCTTCGACATACTCCTTGCAGATCCATTAGTGCTGGGAGGGGAGCTAGTGGCAGAGAAGCTTGGAATCCCATTTGTCTATACTTTCCGGTTCTCTATGGGGAACACAGTGGAGCGGCTGTGTGGGGAACTTCCAGCCCCTCAATCATACGTGCCTGCCAGCATGGGGGGACTGACGGACAGGATGTCCTTTATGGAGAGGATGAAAAACATGTACTTTTACGCTCTTCAGGATGTTCTGTTTCACCAGGTTTTGTGGAGAGACTGGAATCAGTACTACAGCGATGTTTTAGGTAAGGCTGCTGTTGTTTGCCATGATTGTGTCTTTACTGTGGGCCACATTGTGTGAACAGAAGCCTAGTCCAGTGGGTGAGGATTCCAGGCACCTGGATTCAAGATCCTGGGCAAAGTCTATACTGCAAACTTTTGCTGACATGGGGATGTCCATCAGGGCGGTGAAGAGGTGAGATCTCTGCCGACAGCTGTACAGGCACTAGCCCCTAGCATAAACAAAGTTGCATTGGCGAAACTCCCTTTTACATGTATAGCTTGTGTAACCCTTCTGCCCGTCAGAGTTGGCAGCAACAAGGGCCGGGTTCAGTATCCAGGGGTTCCATTCCAATAGCACAATACAAAAAAAACCGGCTCGAGCCCCCACCCAGTGACCTGGGACAACCATATACCACCCCTCTGGGCGTCTGTAAGAGACAATACTTCCCCTCTCGCAAGCACTGAGTCTGAGTGTACCAAAGCCTTTTAATAACAGGGAGAAACAATGTGGCATTATATTGGGGAAACACCACAAACAAGGTTAATAAACCAAACCATGAACCAGAAGCCCCCCTCCCAGCAACTAGGCCGTGGCCTTCCCTTTGGCTCTTGAGTTCCACAACCCCAAAAGTCACTCAATAGCCCCAAAAGTCCAACAGCCCAAGAGTCTCTGTTCTTGGTCAGTGCAGAGTTCAAAAGTCAATTGGCAGAGTCTTACCTCCAGCCTGGGTGGAATTGGAGGGTAGGGCACGGGGCACCTTACGTGGTCCGAGGCCAACTGCGCCGCCTCTCCGTGAGGTTCCGCTGCAGCTCTCACCGCAATCGGCTCTGCTCCGCTCCGCTGGCCGTCCCACGAACCGCTCTGCCCGTTGATCCGCTAGCTGCTCTGCTAGCCGACACACAGACAGCTGTGCCGCGCCGGTCACTCTGCCCGCAGCACCAACGCCTCCGCTAGTCGACAGACAGCTCTGCCGCACGGGTCACTCTGCCTGCAGCACCAACGCCTCCGCTAGTCGACAGACAGCTGTGCCACGCCGGTCACTCTGCCCGCAGCACCAATGCCTCCGCTAGTCGACAGACAGCTGTGCCACGCCGGTCACTCTGCCCGCAGCACCAACAACTCCGCTAGCCATCCTGCTAGCCGACACACAGACTGCTCTGCTGCACCAGCCACTCTGCACTTTTCTCAGGCCCCCCTACTTAAGACAGTGCTCAGTGATTTCTTTAGCTCTTAAGTGATTTCAGCTCACAGTAGGGGAGCCTTAGTGCAGGTGCACCAGTGAGCCCAAAGCAATTTTCAGCTCAGCAGCCTGAAACCAGGTTCCTAATAGAAGCAAAAATTCAATTCTGACATTCTACCGTGGAGAGAGGCAGAGCATAATAGGCCTGGGAGGCCCTCAGACAGCACCCTCACCAAAAGATATACATACTTGTCTACCACCTCTCTTGATGTCACAGTGTTCTGTAACGCATGGCCCTTGCCCAGTGAGTGCTACCTAGATGATGGCGAGTCCCTCCATCATAACAAGGGCCAAGTACATGTCCATAGTCCTTCATTCACATAACCACAGTAACATCACTTTATCATTCCTGCCCCAATAACATAGAAACTGGGGCTCCCTCATCAGCCAAAGTGGCCATGTGGGCTGCTGTGGGCTCAGGCTAGGCGCAGTGGGTGTGTCTATGCAAATTGATCAGCCCCAGAATTATTTTCTAAGACTCACTGCAATTCCCATAGTTCGCCACCAGATGTCAGAATATATCTCATTCCTGACACTGCTTACACTTGTTTTGCTTCGAGGGGCTGGAAGAAGCTACACCGGAAAAGCCCAGTTTTGCTAGTGTAGGCCGGCCTAAGGCACCTTTATATCAGTCTAACTGTGTCCGCAGGAGGGGTTGTACCGGGATGGGTATTTTGGTAAAAAACCACATCCCTAACTGAAAAGGTACATCAATACAAGACGTGCACAGAGCGCACACCTTAATCTCTCTGTGCTTCGTTCTCCAGCCGTGACATTTCCAGCCTTGCCACTTCTCTTCACAGCTAGAAAGGGGAGTGAGAAGGAAAAGCCTTGGCCTCAGTGCCTGGCTGTTCCAAATTCCTGCTCCACATGGTGCAGCGGAGAGAGAGGGAGGCAGAGGAGAAAGGGAAAGGCCCTAGGAAACTCTGCTGTCTGAAATACACGGCTGTTACTCTCCCCTCCATGGATTATTTCCCGGTGGAGAAAATTGGGGCCTAAAATCATTTCATCAGTTTCTTTTGGCCTGATTCTATAAGGCTGCCCAACAATTACCCAGTAGGCCTTGTGGTGAAAGCACTAGAGTGGGGATGCAGGAGATCTGGAGTCTAGTCCCATCTCTGCCACAGATTACCTATGTGACCTACGACAAGTCACTTCACTTCTTCATGGCTCAATGTACTATGGGTAAAATCGTCCTTCATCCTTCTTATCCATTTGTCGTCTTGCCCGTTTAATGGCAAGCTTTCTTGCTGTGTGTTTGTACAGCTCCTATCACAAGAGGGTCTGATTCTCAGTTGGGCCTGTAGGGTTCTATTGCGACATTAGCGATAATAAGGTGGCTCACAATAGGTATACGAGGAACTATTTTGAAAGCTGTTGGCTGTTTGCAATGAATTGATCAAATGTTACACTCTGGGCTCCAGTTTCTATTTGGAACCTTATTAAAAGAATAACAAAATGAGACCTGATTTCATAAGGGGCTAAGTATATGCGGGTCCACGTGATGTAAACGAAGGTGCCAGGGCTTATCAATCAGGTCCTGACTAGTCTACGTTTTCAAAGAATGTGTTTCAAATGGCCCAAATTAAGGTGTGATCAGGGCAAATACTGCAATGGAACAATAAGTTGCTTGTTATAAGTGACTAGTGCTGTTGAAATAGAGACATTTGGGACATCACCCAGTGAAGGTGCCTCATACTGAGTTTCCCAAATGAGAAGGGGTAGCAGTAGAGTGGTTGTAACATTCATCTGGTTTTGTCTTTTGAGACTGTAATTTCTTTGGGGCCCAGCCTGCTGTCCTATGTGTTTTTACAGGCCTTAGCATATCTCAGGTGCTCCTGCACTGCAGATAATGCTGATATGCAAAGGGGGAGAATAGGAATGATTCCCAATGTGAACTGAGATATAGAATGGAGTCAAGCTGGTTTTCTTTTCCTGGTTTGATTGACTGACATTGCTCACCAAAAAAAGAATTTAAACCTACTGTTATAACGTCACTAGATATTTGGATCTTTGTCTCACATACAAAGAGTTTCAACTGTCTTTACCGAATACAAATCTAGACCAAAAGTGTGTAAGGGATTTAGGAGCACTAGTGACATTGAGGGACTTGACTTTCTAAATCTTTTGTATGTTTTTGAACCCTCCCCACCGAATTATTTATTCAAATCAACTAACTACTTTTCTAGATACCATTCTAATTTATTATGCTCATGGTTGTTGGTTGTTTATTCTATGGTAGCTCCTATGAACCACAATGAAGTCCCCTGTGCTAGGCCTTGTACAGATAAGTAACAGAAAAGATAAGCCCTGACTCAGAGATCTTGCAATCTGGGTGTCAGACCTGATGTGTGAGGTGGACAAAACAGACATACGCTATTGAGAGGATGTGGTAA
Organism: Dermatemys mawii; assembly: GCA_007922305.1. Taxonomy (NCBI): domain Eukaryota; kingdom Metazoa; phylum Chordata; order Testudines; family Dermatemydidae; genus Dermatemys; species Dermatemys mawii. The sequence continues at coordinate 3,527,400 of ML677375.1, forward strand.
CAATACATGGGCGTGAGTTCAGCAGAGAAGCGAAGGTGTCAGCTTGACATAGAAGGAATGCCAGAGAGGAGTGATTTGTGGCGTCATGGCAGAAGTAGTTAAAACTTGTTGGAGTTTGATTTTTATCAGAGTTTTGTGCAATAAACTACTGGCAATATTATGAGGAAGCCAGTATAGGTGTGTAACCCACACACCTCCCAGGTGTGGTGTTCTATACCAGGTAGAGGCACCGACACCACTTAGAGAGATTGTGGCTGCTCTGGAGCCTTAGCTAACAGTTGATGTGGTAGAGGCTTGTGCATTTAGCTCCAGAGGTTCCCAGGTTCAGTCCTGCTTGACAACAGCCACAGTCTGTCAGTCTTACACCTGCTCTGAGAATGGACACTTTCATGAATCCCTCTACTCCCAAAGGCTTCATTGGTTGATCAAACTGGTATTCCTCTAACTGCAGAAGAGAACATTAAGCTGAGCGACCTGGCTCCTAACCCATTTCTCTCTTACTGAGGAAAGCAGGCTCTAATGTTCAAGATTCAGTGTGTCATAGTTTCTCTATTATCTAAGTGCCCTGGCAGTATCACGCTTTGAAGTGTATTCAAAAAATCTTTGGTCCTGATTGTGCCCTAGTGATGGGATGGTGTGGGGCCGAGGTAGAGGTGATGCAGTGTCCAATGGAAAGAGAAGACAGTGATCCATGCCCCATCTTTCAGTAGCCTCCTCAGTCGCTCCCAGAGCTCTCTGTGGGTCCAGGGATCTGTGCGCACACAGAGCTGGGGTAGGGCGATTAGGCTTGTCCCACCCTCAGCCCTGCGGTTTCCCAGTAAAACATAATACGGTCCCCAGCTCTATTATCATTCCACCCTTCCCCCAACATGGGAGACTCCCCTTACAGGAGGGATCCTGGAGACAGCTGTGTTTGGTGGGGTCCCTGTAATCCTGGCTCCACTGCACCATGGCTAGGGAACGGCTCTGAGTCCCTCTGGGCAAGTGTAGAGGCACAGGGCTTCCATGCAATTTGCCCAGGCCTCTTGCTGCTTTGGTGGGTTCCACGTGGCTCTTGCGGGATCGTGGGGTTCGTGGGCTGCCCCATTCTGCATGGAGCCATCGCCCAGGGAGCATCTCAGGAGAACCCATCCCCCTTTGCCTTGCCCTGGGGGTGTTCCCATGGGGGAGGAGCAACCTGGCCCTATGTTTTGTGTGCAATAGGTGCTGGCCCATGTGACCCAGAGGCTCTGCTGCCCTGCTCCCACCACCATGGGGAAACGGGGAGCCAGTGAAAGCGCTTCACTTGGGGAGCAAGGGAAGCCAGAGCAGCAGCCAAGTGGGCGAGAACTGTGACACAGTGATGAGCTAAAGCTTCCTCTGCCTGCCCTTCTCCCAGAGCACGGTGGGCAACCTAAGGACCATGGGCCCCATCCGGCTCCCGGCCAGGGAGGCTGCCCTTGGCCCCTCCCCCAGAGCCGCGCAGCGCGGGCACCGCTGTGGGGCAGGGCTGCGTGTCCCCCCAGGCCCGGAGCCATGGTGTGTGGGCAGCTTTGGGTACTGGGGCTGCATGCTTCCCTCTGCCCCCAGAGCCACACTGCAGGGGCATCGCTCTGGGGACCAGTGGTGCGCGCTTGCCCTTCCCCTGGACCCTCGCCGCGCGGGCAGCTCTGGGGGCCGAGGCTTTGCGCTCGCCCCTCCCCTGGATCCTCGCTGCGCGGGGAGAACTCCAGGGGTTGGGGCTGTGCACTCCGCCCCTCCCCCGGAGCCACCTTGGCGGGCAGAGCTCTGGGAGCCGGGGCAGCGTGCTCTCTCACCCCTGCCCCGAGCAGCTATGATAAGAAGGGAATGGGGGTTTTCAGGGGGGTGGGGGTGGGGGTTTGGAGGGTGAGGGAGCAGAGGGTGAAGGAGCAGGGTGGGTTGGGTGGGGATGCGGTTCTGGAGTGGTGGTTAGGGGGTGGGAAGGTGGATAGGGGTTGGAGCAGTCAGGGGAGAGGGAGCAGGGGAACTGGGTATGGGGTGGAGTTCTGGGGGGTGGTCAAGGGTCTGTGGAAGTGGCAGTCAGGCGACAAGGTGTGTGTGGGGGGGTGGATGGGTTAGGGATTCTTAGGCGGCAGGAAGTGGGAAGTGGATGGATTGAGGGCGGGGCCTTGCCTACCCAGCCCTCTATATAATTTCACAAACCCGAAATGGCCCTCGGGCCAAAACGTTTGCCCACCCCTGTCCTAGAGGGCCTTCCACCCTCACTGACTATCCCCGGGGCCTGACAGGCACTCGTCCTATCACCCATCATGGAGCAGAAACCAGAGGACCAGTCACACATTCACGTGCAGGGCAAGGGTTCCCAAAGACTGCAGCCCCAAGTGGGTCTGTAAAACTATTCATCGGCCAATCACAGATCATGAATAGTGGGTGACAGTGAGTCATGATTGGTGGAAGAGAAACCAGTGATTACAGGGTCTATCCCCGGTAATAAGGCTCTGGTCCAAAACCCACTAAAATCATGGAAAGACGCATGTTGATTTAGTGAGCTTTGGACTAGAGCCGTAGTTGCAGTTCAGAGACTTGTAATTTTCCTGCAGATCTGAAAATGCACATTGTATAACAATAGCTGTCCAGCAGAGGGAGCCGGTTGTTTTCACTCCTGCAGGAGAATCCATCAGTTTCATTCCCGAAGGAGAATCGTAGGTGATCCAGAACAGGATTTGTTACTGGCTGAGACTTTCCGCACATGTGGGAATTTTGCACTGAAATGACCTTATTCTACTATCAAGATTGGAACATTCAGCATCCAGTCTTTGTGGGCTGTGCTTAGAAGTGTTTACACGGCGGACTTTGGAACTGAACTTAGCTCCGATGAGAGTTGCAGACGTGCAGCCATGGCACTGAAGAAGTGGCTTTTGCTGGTGCTGTGGGTTCACCTGAGCTGCTGGGGCTCAGGATCCTGTGGGAAGGTCCTGGTCTGGCCCACTGACGCCAGTCACTGGCTCAACATGAAACTGGTTCTGGAGGAACTCTCCCTTCAGGGCCACGATGTGACTGTGCTGGCGCCTTCAGCAAGTTTGCTCACTGATTACAATGAGTCCTCTTCCCCATTGAACTTTGAGATCCTGCCGGTGCCCTTTACCAAGGAGACCATGGCGGCCCAGTTGGAGGACTTCCTGTGGCTGTGGATGTACGAGCTTCCCCATCTGTCTTACTGGAAGGGTCTAATTAAAGTGGTGGAAAGCATGGCAGACTTTCTCAAGATATCCAAGCAGACCTGTGACAGCGTCGTGCTGAACCCCACGCTGATAGCAAAGCTGCGGCAAGCGGGGTTTGATGTCCTAATCTCAGACCCTCTTTCTCTGGGCGGTGAGCTGGTAGCAGAGTTGCTTAAAATCCCTTTTGTCTATACTTTCCGGTTCTCTATGGGGAACACAGTGGAGCGGCTTTGCGGGGGGCTTCCGGCCCCTTCTTCGTATGTACCTGCCAGCACGGGAGGACTGACGGACAGGATGTCCTTCACGGAGAGATTGAAAAACATGCTCTTTTACGCTCTTCAGGATGTCCTGTTTCACCAGGTTTTGTGGAGAGACTGGAATCAGTACTACAGCGAAGTTTTAGGTAAGGCTGCTCTTGTTTGCCTTGATTGTGTCTATACTGTAACATGTACGCACTGTAACATCAATAATGTAGGGCTGCACTTTCTGAAAGGAAGGCTAGTCCAATGGGTAGGATGCTACTCTGGGACTCCAGACACCAGAGATGAACTTCATGCTTTCCCACATATATCCTGGGTGACTCTGGGCAAGTCACATAGAGTTTGTGTGTCAATAAAAGTTGTGCTGCTTTAGCTGTACCATTGTAGCTAATAGGGTACCACCCCTGGAGTGAGGAGGGACAATTCTGGCCAACTGGGAACTTGCTAACAGAGATGAGCTGCAGCAAGGACCTCAGGATCTGAGAAATCACCTTGAAAAGAAAATCAAAGGGTCACAGACCACAGTGAAAAGTGGCCGCCTGGATGAGCCAGCTTGAGGAGCTGGGTAAGACCAGAGATTTAATGATAAATGCCAAGAATAGGTGTCTTACAAATTCATTATGTGGAAACTTCCTTTAAAGATGTGGCTCGACTAAAGCAAATATTCACTGCAAACAAGTAGCTGAAGTAATAGGTGCCAATGCAGAGAAGTAGCTGTTTCTGTTTGTCATATGCCTAAAGTGTGCCAGAGACGAGTTATTTGTCAGCATCATGATAGAGATAGTTAAACCGGTTTGAGTTTGTGGAGTGGGAGGGGTTCTGAGAACACACCACAGACACAGATTTTGCCCTTAGGCAAGATAACGAGGAAGCTGGCTCTTTGCCAGCTACCTGGTGTAAGAATGGAAACTTCAACAGAAAGAGGGTTACACTTTACAAGTCCCAAAGGTTAATTGGTTGATTCAAAAGTGGCATCCCCTGAGTTGCTGAAGAGAATGCTGAGCAGAGAGACCTGGTTCCTAACCAACTTCCCTCTTAATGATAAAAACCGGTGCTCATGTTGAAGTGTGTGAGTGCGTGATGGCTGCTCTGTGACCTATATGCTCTAGCAGTATCGCTCTGGGCAGTGAATGCAGAAAGGTCTGGCTCTGATTGTGCCCCAGTGATCTGTGAGAAGGCTAGGCTAGGCGATAAGGGTGATGGAGAGACAATTTCCCATGGAAAGATAATATAGGGATCCATGCTCTATCATCCAAGAACGGATCACCCTCTTCTCCTTGGAAAGAGACATCAGCTACATCCACAGCCACCTTCTCCACACATTGCATTGCCACACTTGTCCTGCAGAGGGAACAGTGCCTTCTCCTATGGGAGAATCCTAGGTGATCCACGACAGAGTTTGGTACTTGCTGAGTCAGTCCCCACCCAAGTATGGTAGTTTTGAATTGAAATGGCCTTATATGAAGATTGGAACATTCAGCATCCAGTCTTTGTGGGCTGTGCTTAGAAGTGTTTACACGGTGGACTTTGGAACTGAACTTAGCTCCGATGAGAGTTGCAGACGTGCAGCCATGGCGCTGAAAAAGTGGCTTTTGCTGGTGCTGTGGGTTCACTTGAGCTGCTGGGGCTCAGGATCCTGTGGGAAGGTCCTGGTCTGGCCCACTGACGCCAGTCACTGGCTCAACGTGAAACTGGTTCTGGAGGAAATCTCCCTTCGGGGCCACGATGTGACTGTGCTGGCGCCTTCAGCAAGTTTGCTCATCGATTACAATGAGTCCTCCTCCCCATTTGACTTTGAGGTTCTGCCAGTACCCTTTACCAAGGAGACCAAAGTGGCCCTGTTGGAGGACTTCCTGCAGCTGTGGATGTACGAGCTTCCCCATCTGTCCTACTGGGAGGTCATGTTGAAAATGAGAGAATTCATGGCAGTCTCTATCAAGATGTTCAAGGAGACCTGTGACAGTGTTTTGCTGAACTCCACACTCATGGCAAAGCTCCGGCAAGCGGGATTTGATATCCTAATCTCAGACCCTCTTTCTCCAGGTGGTGAGCTGGTAGCAGAGTTGCTTGAAATCCCTTTTGTCTATACTTTCCGGTTCTCGGAAGGGAACACAGTGGAGCGGCTTTGTGGGGGGCTTCCGGCCCCTCCTTCGTACGTACCTGCCAGCACTGGGGGACTGACGGATAGGATGTCCTTCATGGAGAAGATGACAAACTTGCTGCTTTATATTTACCATGATGTGTTTTTCTTGCATTTCTGGGTGGATGAGTGGAATCAGTATTACAGTGATGTCTTAGGTGAGACAGTGACTGGGTAGACATAGCCTTTTTTGCCCAGGCCAAGACTTTAAATATTGGGGTCCTCAAGTTAAGAACTGAATTTAGGTGCCTAAGTGGCCTGATTTTTCAAGAGCACTGAGCATCTTCATCTCCAATAGAATGACCAGACAGAAAATGTGAAAAATCGGGACAAGCGGCTGGGGAGGAATAGGAAAAACCCTATATAAGAAAAAGACCACAAAATTGGGACTCTCCCTATAAAATCAGGACATCTGGTCACCCTAACCTCCAAAGCCAGATGTAAATATTGAAAGAAATTGTAGATGTAATTTTCTTTTCACTGTTTTGATCAATTTTTACATTTCTCTGAACTGGGACAATTAGCTTTATAAAAGTTTCTATTACATTTCACTTCCTGTGAAAATGTAATAGAAACTTGGTGAGCATAGTCCTGCAGGGACTGCGGAGGATTCCTTAAGGATAAGGTATTTACTTTTTAAATGAAATTTAACATCAAAGAAACATTTTTACTGATCCTAGGTTTTGTAGAAACTTGTGTTCACAAAGCCTAAAGTGTCAGCCAAACATATCCCAGATGTGGGCACAGTCCTGCTCCCTTTTTAATGAATAGTAGCTAAGCTTTACTACTGATCTCCAATTAACCGTCTCTGCATTCTTAGTCCCATTTCCCTGGGAAGTATCTAAATGAGGCCCAGGGTCAAAGTTAAGCCCCCAGTTCAGTAAAGTATCCCTACTCAAGAAAGGAGCTTAAGCATGTACTCATGGGACCCAAGCACATGCTTATGTGCTTTCCTGAATTGGGGCCAAACTGTGATGATATCTTAATTACCTTGTATATTTTAAGAATAACGTTTGGCCAGTGTAAGATGTGTGATCTTAAGTATTTATTTCCTTGCTCGTAAGTGCTTCAGTTTTGTAATTGACATAAGAGGTGAGACCACTGCTTTCAGATAGCAACCTGAAGACTTGATCCTGCAAAGACGATGATTGTGTGCTAGTTCCAATGCAATCAATAGGTAAAATTTTCAAGCGCATTGAAGTCTCATTTTTCGTAGTGACTAAGGAACCAATTGGCAAAGGGAATTTAGGTGCCTAGCAGGATTTCCAAAAGCACCTCCGTGAGTTTGTCTCTTTGAGTTTCAGTGGGAGTTAGACATCTAACCTGCCTAGACAACGAGGCGTCCTTCTGGCACTTTGGAGACTAACAAATTTATTTAAGCATAAGCTTTCGTGGGCTAAGCCTCAATAAATTTGTCCATCTCTAAGGTGCCACAAGGACGACTCGTTGGTTTTGCTGATACAGACTAACATGGCTACTGATCTGAAACCTGTCATCTGCCTAGGCACAGCTATAAATTCCACACTGCCACTTAGCTGCATCTTTCGGCACTTAAATCCTTTGAAAATCACAGAATCATAGAAATGGTAGAATCTTAGAATATCAGGGTTGGAAGAGACCTCGGGAGATCGTCTAGTACAACCCCCTGCTCAAAGCAGGACCAATCCCCAACTAAATCATCCCAGCCAGGGCTTTGTCAAGCCTGACCTTAAAAACCTCTAAGGAAGGAGATTCTACCATCTCCCTAGGTAACCCATTCCAGTGCTTCACCACCCTCCTAGTGAAAAAGTTTTTCCTAATATTCAACCTAAACCTCCCTCACTGCAACTTGAGACCATAACTCCTAGTTCTGTCATCTGCTACCATTGAGAACAGTCTAGATCCATCCTCTTTGGAACCCCCTTTCAGGTAGTTGAAAGCAGCTATCAAATCTCCCTTCATTCTTCTCTTCTGTAGACTAAACAATCCCAGTTCCCTCAGCCTCTCCTCATAAGTCATGTGCTCCAGCCCCCTAATCATTTTTGTTGCCCTCCGCTGGACTCTTTCCAATTTATCTACATCCTTCTTGTAGTGTGGGGCCCAAAACTGGACACAGTACTCCAGATGAGGCCTCACCAATGTCGAATACGGGGGGACGATCACATCCCTCGATCTGCTGGCAATGCCCCTACTTATACAGCCCAAAATGCCGTTAGCCTTCTTGGCAACAAGGGCACACTGTTGACTTATATGCAGCTTCTTGTCCACTGCAATCCCTAGGTTCTTTTCTGCAGAAGTAACTCCTAAGTTCAAATCTTCAACTCTAACCCTAAAACACTTAGGGCTGGTCTACAGTGTGTGTGTGTGTGTGTGTGTGTGTGTGTGTTGACCTAAGATATACAACTTCAGCTACGCGAATACTATCTTAGGTCGACTTACCTGGCCATCCTCGCGGCGGCGAGTTGACCTCTGCCACTCACCCGTCAACTCTGCTTCCGCCTCTTGTGGAGATGGAGTCCCGGAGTTAATGGAGAGCGCGTGAGGGGATCGATTTATCGTGTCTAGATGAGACGCGATAAATCAGTCCCCGATACATTAAACACTACCTGGTGATCTGCCGGGTAGTATAGACATACCCTTAGGAAATGTCTATACTGCAGTTAAAAACCCCTGGCTGTTTCCATACCAGCTGTTTTGGGCTCGCAGGGGCTGTGGGGCTGTTTAATTGCAGTGTAGGTGTTTGGGCTCAGGCTGGAGCTTGGGCTCTGGAGCCCTGTGAGGTGGGAGCTTTTGAAATTTTTGCTCATCAAGACAACTTCCTTGCGTAAAAGTTGTATGCGCAGGCTTGAGGCCTACACTGGCGAGACATGCCTGTGCAGCACAGTCTGCCTTCCCTCTCAACGTCAGTAAAAAGTGATCAATGATCCGAGCAAATTAAGTGTCAGGCAGAAGGGAGACAATATCCTAACCCCTAGGCCAGAATCCCTAACCTCCTAACCAAGTCTCTGACCCTTGCCAGGCCTTAGTTAACCCACCTGAAAAAGATAAGGCTACTCACAATGTTGTATATGTCTGTAGTGCTTTACCTGTAGATCTCAACACACTTTGAAGATGTGGGTAAGCGCTGTGAGCCCAATAGACCGCTTGGCCCAGCAAAGTACAGACATGCTGTACCCTGATGACTGGAGAGGTCTTTAGAGTGTTGTCAGCTGTGGACTGTTTTCCAAACTGTGTCTGTGCAGAAATGAGAGCAAACGCCTTTGGGATTATCAAATACCCAGTAGGGGAGCCGTTTGCTGGGACTGCTGTTGAATTTATTGGCTCCTTTAGCAGAACAGCCACCCGGACAGGATTAGGTTCTTGCAGAGTCTTCCTGGCCTCCCTGCCGCTCCCCTTCTCCTGTTAGGTGGGTTGTGCTCTGCAGTGAGATCAGTCGCTCAGGGCGGGGATGCCCCGTGGGCTGCCTGTGGGAATGGTGTTATAACTCGGTGTAGAGAGGCACTGAGGTTGGCTGTGCCAAATTTAAATGAAGACACTTCCACGCTTGGGTCGATGCAAGGCAGCTTACATTGACCTAACCATGTAGTGTAGACCAAGCCTGAGTACCTCTCCCAGACCCAAAGGAAAGATCTGTGCAGCGCTAAAGCTTGTTTCTCTCACCAATAGAAGTTGGTCCAATAAAAGCTATTACCTCCCCCACCTTATCTCTCTAATATCCTGGGACTGACACGGCTACAACAATACTGCATTCTAACTAACCTGTGTCATGATCAAAGTTTAGGGTATCACAATGTCATGTGGCTGTGAAAATCCGGTTAGTCAGCACTTCAGCTCTGAGCAGGACAGGACATGGGGCTGCATCCTTGACAATCTTCATCCCTAGCTGTGATCAGCATGACTGAGACTCATTCCTGTTATTTATCTGAGAGTAGCAACTAGAGTGAACCCTGTGCATAGTCCCTGCCCTGAAGAGTTTGAAGTCTAAGGCCTGGTCTAAACACACAGTTGTAGCGATTCAACTAAAGGTGTAACTTCATAGCAAGTTAGTTAAACCTCTGTAACATTGTGTGGCCACTTTACATATATAAGTGTACAGGCACCAGTTCAGTTGATAGATCCTAGAATCATAGAACATCAGGGTTGGAAGGCACCTCAGGAGGTATCTAGTCCTACCCCTGCTTAAAGCAGAATTAACCCCAACTAAATCATCCCAGCCAGGGCTTTGTCAAGCCTGACCTTAAAAACCTCTAAGGAAGGAGATTCCACCACCTCCCTAGGTAACCCATTCCAGTGCTTCACCACCCTCCTAGTGAAAAAGTTTTTCCTAATCTCCAACCTAAACCTCCCCCACTGCAACTTGAGACCACTACTCCTGATTCTGACATCTGGTACCACTGAGAACAGCCGAGATCCATCCTCTTTGGAACCCCCTTTCAGGTAGTTGAAAGCAGCTATCAAATTACCCCTCATTCTTCTCTTCTGTAGACTAAACAATCCCAGTTCCCTCAACCTCTCCTCACAAATCAGCATTTAGATCTGACTAACACAAGTTATAAGGAAGTCCAGACATGCAACTGCACCATTTGAACAAACCCAATTTAAGGTAAATGAGTGAACCTGCGGTGTGTCAGACTGAAGGATGGGAGGGGAAAGAGAGTTGAGATCACCTGCCCAAGGCCATGCAATAGATCAGTGGCAGAGGTGTGATAAAACCCAGATCTCCTGAGTCCCAGTTCTGTTCACGAGGCCACGTGAACTGAACAGTGTCCAGGAGTGCACGGTGTCCTAGTGAACAGCGTCCAGGAGTACAAGGTGTCCTAGTGAACAGCGTCCAGGAGTACAAAGTGTCCTAATGTGCAGGAGTGCAAGGTATCCTAGTGAACAATGTCCAGGAGTGCAAGATGTCCCAGTGTCCAGGAGTGCCAGGTCTCAGGTGTGGGGCCGGTATGTTTCAACAGACAATGAACAAGACTGCTCCGTCTTGGGCTAATTTTAACTCTCTGTCTTTTGCTTGCAGGAAGGCCCACGACGCTGTGTGAAACAATGGGCAAAGCGGAGATGTGGCTGATCCGAACGTACTGGGACTTTGAATTCCCTCGCCCTTTCCTGCCTAACTTTGAGTTTGTTGGGGGACTTCATTGCAAACCTGCAAAACCTTTACCCGAGGTACCTTAACACTCTCCGTTGGTCTAGTCACCTGCCCATCAGCTCAACAGCTGTTGGTTTCTCTGGTTTTCACACTCGGTGTACGCCATGTCCTGAGATGCTTGTTGAGAACAATGTCAGTTTTGGGCAAGAGAAATCTGTTATACATCACTGCAGTGATGATGCTCCATTGCTGATTGCAAATACAGGGCCTGTTCCAGAGCTGTGCTGATTTACCCCAGCTCAGGAGCTGACCTGTAGTCAATTGCCTGTCTGCCTGCTGGGGAGACAAGGAGGGTGAGGTAATATATTTTACTGGCCCAACTTGGTGAAAGAGACAAACTTTCCAGCCACACACGACTCTTCTTCGGGGGTGGGGGTGGGGACAGCTGTGTGTGTGGGGGGGTCTTTTAGGGGGTTACAGATTGCTGTCATCAGCTGTAAATCCAGTGTCTTTGCTCAGTCCGTGATTTTTAGTGGCTAGCAGAGTAATGAAGTTCAGCTCCCAGGCTCGTCTTTTGAAGATGTTGGGCAGGTTTCCTCTGAGGATGAGGACTGAGGGCCCAGATAGAGAGTGATCGCTGTGTGAAAAGTGTTCACCCTGCCTCTGAGTAAGTAGTAAAATGGCAGTTCTTGTTTTGAGTCTCAGAATAATGGTACTTTGGTGGTATCATGGCTTCTCTTTTTCTTTATGCATATACTTTACCATGCACTCAAGGGATTATGTATCATTTAGATCTGGAGACAATCTTCCTCGGGGGCAGTGAGATCTGATGGACGGGGTGCGATGATCTGTCCTTGGAAACTCATGGATCCTTCAGTATTTCAGGCGTGTCCTTCTGAGGGTCATTGCTGCTGTGCCAGTGGGCCAGGATCCTGATGGCCTGTGGGGATACTATTGTTCTACTGAACACCTGTATCTGATCTGTGGTCCATAGCTGGTGCTGGCTACTGAGCCAGCTAGTTGTGTTAGATTGAAATCCCAAGGTACGGGTGACAAAGCCCTGAATGGCTAGGCTCTGGTTGTAACCAAAACCCTCTCTCTTCATGAGCCATGTTGGCTCGAACATGAGAGGTGCTCACGGAAGCTGCAGGCAAGGCATTGTCAATGTAGGCCGCCATCCCTAGAACCCTGCAGCCAGGAATCTGTCTGACTCTGGCTAGTCACAAACGGCAGGTATTAGACTATCCCTAGGGAACTAGTCTTCTGGACAGATGTAGTAGCCACCAGAGTCATGGCATGTGCTCCCTAGTTTGAGGGTAACAGATCCGGTAGTTTGCACTATGAGAAGTGCACCCAGAAACTGGGGAGGGGCACCTCAGTGCAGGTAATACAGAAATCAGTGAATCAGTCATAACAAAAATGAGAAAGCAGCAGCTCCCAGGAAATCGGCTGAGCCGGGCAGGAGACCGCACGTCTCACTTTCTGCCGTGATGGTGCCATTTGCCACCGAACGGCATAGTGCAGGGAATGGGTTTGTCCCATTGAAGTCAATGGAATCGCACTAATATGTTACAGCTGAGAAGCTATTCCTCTGTCTCTGATCTTTGGAGTCTGGCTCCTGCCTCACCAGGCTTTGACATGTTAGTTGTCTTGAACCAGCCCGGGGGAAACAGTTTTCCTGCCCTGGGAATCGCTGAGATTTCAAAGCAGTTCTTGTTGTGCGTGAGGAGGAAACAGAGAGCTTTGCAACAGCGTCCTGTGAAAAACCAGAGAGACTTGCTAGCCCAGTGAATCACAGAATCATAGACCCATAGAATATCCGGGTTGGAAGCGACCTCAGGAGGTATCTAGTCCAACCCCCTGCTCAAAGCAGGACTAACCCCAACTAAATCAATGGCTAGCCCACTCCTGGCATGCAAGAGACCCAGGGTCAAGACCCTGCTCTGCCTGATTTCAGCCTTGAACCTGACTCTCCCGTATCAGCCCTATATCCCCCAGGCCATTCTAGGGTTGCCTTGTTGTCTCGCTCTTTGCTCCACCACTCCCACGTCACTGGAAAATTCCCACGCAGCTCTCGGCGCTCCCTGAAACCTGCTCAGGCTGCATTTTAAAGAGGGAAGGTTTCTAGGATTCCGGCTCAGCATGAATTGTACTCCATCGCTGCATCCACACTGCATGCTGCTTCGGCAGCGTGTACTGTAGTGCCCCTGGAGCCCTCTCCACATGGGTACAAATAGCCGGGTAGGCGGTGAGGGACAGCAAGGCGAGTACCGTACAGACAAGCCTGACGGGGTTTGTCTGTACCCCAGTACACCCCCCGTCCCATGGCTCTCTACTCATCCAGGCTGTGCCTCCCACATCTGGATTGCTGTTTTTGGCAGCATAGCATCTGGCCGCTGGAGCCTTTGGCGAGGGAAGCATCAGGGAAAGGCGCCAGTAGCTCCCTGCTGCAGAGCGTTCCCCTCCACAGGGAAAGGATCTGGCAGGGCCAAGGTGGCAGTGACAGACTGAGCCTTTCTTTGCTGCCTCCCTTGGCCAGAGCCCTTTCCCTGAGCCCGGCCGTGGCCGCGCACTGCACCGCGGCCGTGGGGCGCTTTTCCCTGCTGCATGTACACGCCACGCCGACGGAAGTGGTGTGTGGTGTAGCCGTCACCTGAGTCGCATGGGAATGAGGGACAGATGGAACGGCTCGGCGCCAGGCAGGTATCTGTGCTGAACAGCTAACAAACGATGACAAGACAAGCTTTGTTAAACCACCTACCCACCCGCGCAATCCCTTTCTTTAAAGCTTTGCCAATGGATCATTATCCCTGTGTCAGCGAGATTAAAGAACCCTCTGCTATGAGGAATTTCTCCAGGTAGGTGCTTAGAGACCAGGATCAAATAACATTTTAGCCTTCTCTTTGATACGCTTTGTATTTACATAAACATGTCTCTTGCCATGTGTATTTCCATTGAGTACCTTTCACCTATTTCAATATGCAGTGCATTGAAAAGTGGGTTAGAAGTTAAAGTGATAGCTTGTCATTTTACGAGGGTTTCTGCTCCTGCTTGCAGACTACCCTATAGGGAAGCGGAGATCAGCAGTCCGTCTGCAGAAGAGCCAGTGTAGGGCTTGGTGGGTTGAGATGTGCCTCTCTCCTTGAGGTGCGTCTGTATTTGGGGGTTGTGTGTGAGATTTCTGGAGTCTCAGAGAAAAAGTAGTGTTCTGCTTAGACCTTTCAGGTTAGAGTATTAGTTGTATTTCATAGGTATGCCCTGAACAGAACACAACAGCACTGCATGATGTGGCTGCTTTCCAAAATTCAAAGGCTCTTGTCTCTCTGCAGGAAATGGAAGAGTTTGTCCAGAGTTCAGGGGAACATGGTATCGTGGTGTTTTCTCTTGGCTCGATGATTTACAACTTAACTGAGGAGAGAAGTAACATGATTGCCTTGGCCCTCAGCCAGATTCCACAAAAGGTCAGTTTCTGTAATGAACGGCATTCCTGCCAACAAGATCAGCAGCGCTGCTGTGAAATCCCTGCTTCCCTCTGGCCACAGCTTTCAAACTGCATTGCCTGAAGGTAGGCTCTTTACTTCCCCTCCATATACATGCTCTGATTTTTTCCTCTCCAGCAGCTCCAGTTAAAGTCACTGGGTTTGGGGCTTGCAAAGAAGCAGGGCTGAGTACCTGAGTGGTTATAGAAATTGAATGTGTAGTATTTTTCTCGTATATGACTCACTTGAACAAAACCACATGGGGTGAGTTCACATATCACAATGAGGCAGTGTGGACTAGTAGCTAGAGAGCATGACTGCGTTCCATTCCTGGTTTGGACACTGGCCTGCTGGGTGACCTTGGGCAAGTCACTGCTCCAACCAGTTTGCCCATCTGTACAATGGGCATAATACTGCTCTCAGAGCGCTTTGAGAGCAATGCTGAAAAGCGCTGTGTGCGAGATCTAATAAATAGTATAATACCGTATTACAAACAAGTGTGTAAATAACTCAACCAGCTCAAAAGAAGTCTTGCTAAACAAGGGCCTGATCTAAAGCCCATTGAAATCAATGGAAAGACTCCAGCAGACATGAGTAGGTTTGGGATCAGGCCCTGCTTGCATTGCAGTGTGACAGTGCAGCTTGAACAACAGCATGTGAATCTTCAAACGTTTTCATTCAAGGTTCTTTGGAGATACAAAGGGAAGAAACCAGAAACGTTAGGACCCAACACTAGGATTTATGACTGGATACCCCAGAATGACCTGCTTGGTAAGAGATTGCGCTGGAAATGTTCCTAGCTGAGCTTTTCTCAGTATTGACAAGTGTGTTCCCTCCCTGCTTTACTCCCTTCATTTATGACAAAAAGAGACTAGATTGCTCGTTATACACACAAACTAATCCTGTAGCCAAATGCAGTACCTCAGAGGTCACTTGGAGGCCAGGGTACTTAGTGTGTTTGCTATCTAGGGAATTACACTCCTGATGGTAGCAGAGCAAGCATGGGATTCACAAATCAGAGGGGTAGCCGTGTTAGTCTGGAATTGCAGAAGTGACAAAGAGTCCTGTGGCACCTTAAAGACTAACTGAAATTTTTTCAGAGCATGCATCCGACGAAGTGGGTATTAGCCCACGAAAGCTCATGCTCTGAAAAAATTTCAGTTAGTCTTTAAGGTGCCACAGGACTCTTTGTCACTTCTGGGATTCACAAAGGTACTTAGGTGCTTAACTCTCATTGATAACAGTGGAAGTTCAAAGCCTGAATACCTGTGTGGCACCGGCCCTTAGTAGTTTAGCTTCAGCAGTGAAGACTTGTTCTTCTAGCTCCCTGTGTCCCAGGTTCAACGCTTGCTGTTGGCCTACGTGGGATCAGTTAGACAACCGTGATGGAGACCAGAGCTATGGAGAGAGTGGAACAGGCAACAACTCAGTACGGACAAGTGAAGCGTCTTTTCCTGGGGCAATGGAGTGTAAGCTGCACAGTTGACGGTCTGGAAAGCAGTGAGCGTAGTGGGAGTGATAGTAAAGCTCTATCTGGGTAGCAGCTTTGGGTCTGAAGTCCTGAGACCAGTCAGTGCTGTTCTCAGCTGTATGGACCGAAATATCATTGCCATGAAACCAGAGAGATAATAACATTGCTTTGTCCGGCTGCAACTACCCTTGGAATCAGTGTGTGTGGCTCCTGCGATAAAAACTAGAGTAGATACAAAGAATGACAGCAGAAGTGATGCAAAAACTGGAGTTACACTGGGATAAACGGGAGTAATGGCAGTGAATCAGGCCTGGTAACTGGAGTGTAGCATTTAGACATAAGTACCTAGAAGGCAGCCACTGCCTTTCCATTTTTATTTGTATTCTGTTGAATCTTTTTTTTACAAAAATAAGGGGAGAATGGGGGAGTAAAAGAGCAAAGAAGTGAAGGAGGGGAAAGGTGGGGAAGGAAAGGAAGGGCGAGGAGACTTGGAGAGTGACATCTGTTTCCATCTGCTAGAGATTAGTCAAAGGTTTCAGAAAGTTTAACCAGTTTGAAAATACTTGGTCTGAGGTCCCTCTTCTCTGAAACGGTACCTGCCCTTTAGCTGCCGGGTCAGGAAAGCCACTGAGCCAGGAATCTAGCTGAACAATCGGTGGCGTCTGGCTAGAAGGACGGCTCTAAAGATCCGAGCTTTCTGTGCATTGGAGAGTTGCCCAGCTGATGGGATCAAGCCCAAAGCACACTTGGGGGAAGGTTCTGGATCTATCATCGTTGTAACCCTCCTGCCTACTTCTAGTCAAAAGGATTGTATCCCCGGGCAGCCCCAGAACATGGGAGCCAGCGTGGCTCTAGAAGACCTACTTCTCCAACTGCACCCGGGTACGGTAACCTGTGCAGGAATCGGTGTGAGCGAACTAGAACTTTCCGTTGGGTTAACCTTGGTCGTAGATCAATAGCAGAGTTTGTAATGTTTTGCAAGTTACTTCCCCATTGGCTAGGATTCCAGCATATACACCCCATTATCCATCCCTAATGTTAGTCTGGAATAATCGGGACTAGCCCCTTGTCAAACAAACCATTATTTACCTAGTTAGTACAAAACTGTTGCCATCTTCCCTGGAATCTGAGCATTTATGTATCTCATTGTTCCTAAACACTTCTCCCGTCCTATTCCAGGCCACCCCAAGACCAAAGCCTTTATTACTCACGGTGGAACCAATGGGATCTATGAAGCTATCTACCATGGGATTCCCATGGTTGGAATTCCCATGTTCGCCGACCAGCCAGATAACATTGCTCACATGAAAGCGAAAGGGATGGCGGTTGAGCTGGAATTTAATAAGATGCAAGCCCAGGATTTAATCGATGCATTGAATATGGTCATTAACAACTCCAGGTGAGTTCAGTCTCTGCCTATTGGGACAAGGTGGTGGTAGCTGTGTTGATCCAAGATTATTAAGGAGACAAGGTGGGTGAGGTAATATCTTTTATTACTTTGTCTCTCTAATGGGACAGGGTCAGTTTACTAAAACCCAGGGCTGTTGAGGTGAGAAACCCAGCTCACTTCCTCTTCTGAGAATGCTGTCACCAAAAATGCTCAACAGTTTGAGCATAAAACAAGTAGTATCATCACAAAAGTTCTTGCATTAAGCAGGTCTCTGAGTACGCAGCAGCTCCTGAAAGGGGTGGACCGGAAATCAATTTCCCACACATTGTATTTTGTGATCTCTTTGGGAAAGATCCCTCTGAAAAGGCCTTGGGGCAGCCTCTGAGATTGTGCAGTTTTCTGCTCCCTTCTTGACGCAAGTTTGAATGAAGTCACCCAGCCAATTTCCAATTCACCCATGCGATGGGCAAATTTCTTCCTTGGCTAGTTTGTGACAATGAGACTAAGTCTACACTACCTGCCGGATCAGTGGGTAGTGATCGATCTATAGGGGATTGAGTTATCACGTCTAATGTAGATGCGATAAATTGATCCCTGAGTGCTCTCCCCATCGACTCCGGAACTCCATCATCATGAGAGGCGGAAGCAGAGTCAATGGGGGGAGCAGCAGTGATTGATTCACCACTGTGAGGACGCCTAGGTAAGTCAACCTAAGATACGTCAATTTCAGCTACGCTATTGGCATAGCTGAAGTTGCATATCTTAGGTTGAAATCCCCCCAGTGTAGACCTGGCTTGAGTCTTGGCTTCCCAATTTGCTACCACAGTCGATAAGGACCAAAAGCCTTAACACTGGGGGAATTCCACCTTTCTCAAGCTGCGAAACACCAGCTCAGGAGGGAAAACCCTGCAAATTATCTTCCCAGAAGTATTTTTTGCAAGGGAAAATT
The DNA here is from genome assembly GCA_007922305.1 of Dermatemys mawii. Classification (NCBI taxonomy): domain Eukaryota; kingdom Metazoa; phylum Chordata; order Testudines; family Dermatemydidae; genus Dermatemys; species Dermatemys mawii. The sequence goes on from ML677375.1 coordinate 3,545,339, forward strand.
ACAGTAGAAAAAGCTGGATGCTCTTGTGCCAAAACCTTTGAAGAAGTCTCATTTTGTAATAGCAATTTGGGTCTAGTTCATCTTTTCAGCTCACTTTAAATCTTGACTGAGGCCCTGCCTACACTACACAATTAAATTGACCTAACTTACGTCAGCCCTCTCCGCGGTTATTAAATCGCTTGTACGTGCGCCCTTGGCTCCTTGTGTCGGCGGTGCATGTCCTCACCAGGCGCACTTGTATCAATTTCATTGTCAGTGTGGGGCATTGTGAGATGGCACCTGAAAGCCGGTAACAGTCACAGTAAGCAATGCAGCATCTGCACTGACACTGCGTCAACCTAATGACATCGACCGTGACTCTGCATCACTCGGGGGTGGGAGGGGAGGTGACTAAATGAGCGTAGAGAGACACTTACGGCAGTGGGTGCCAAATTTAAGTGAGGACGTTTCCACAGTTAGGTGGACACAAGGCACCTTACATGGACCTGACCCTGCAGCGTGGAGCAGAGAGCCTGGTCAGCGATCCCTTCGCTTGCAAGTTACCCCATACAGTAGCTGTGTTGGGGAAAGCGCTGTTTCAGAATAACCACCATGTTGTTTTTGTTCTACCCTCCCTCCCCATTCCTCCAGCTATAAAGAAAATGCAGAGAGGTTATCCCAGATTCACCACGACCAGCCCATAAAGCCTCTGGACCGAGCTGTCTTCTGGATCGAATTTGTCATGCGCCACAAAGGGGCAAAGCACTTGAGACCAGCAGCTCACGAGCTCACCTGGTACCAGTATCACTGCCTCGACGTCCTGGCATTCTTGCTCGCCTGTGCAGCAGCTGCTGTTTTCATTGCTGTCAAGTGCTGCTTGTTTTGCTGTACGAAATGTGGGAGGATTGCAAAGAAAAAGAAAATTGAGTAGATTTGCTGTTCCCATGGGCTACACTTGTCTCTGGTTAGACCGTGGTTCAGCCAGGTACTTCACCTGGTTTGTGGCCCTGTTGAGCTAGGTATATGTTTAAAGTGAGGCACGTGCTGTAATACCATGCGTAATCAGGGCCATGTTCTGGTGAAGCAGTATCAGGAAAACTGCTCACTTTGTGACTGTGATGTTCACAGTAACATCCTTTTGGTGTGAATAAGAATGAATCATTAGCTGGATTCACCAATCGGACTCCTTCGGTGATTATATAGGGACTTGTCATATGCTAACTGTGGCAATGATTTTAAGAATGTAACTTTCAGGAGACTGTATTTTAAAAGGCCAAAGCCCCATTGTTTTAGAGCCTCTGCTATGTCTTCCACCTGCAGGTATTAAAGTTGATTTGCCCACCTTTCGGTCTGTGAGCGTGTCCTCACTAGATAATCAGAACCAAAATGCCTGTGTCTCTGTTGTTATGGGTCCTGGAAGAGCAGACAGTGACTAGTTCGGAGCTCAGATAAGCGGTCAGATGCTCCTAGATGCCCACCAGAAAGGCCAAGATTTCTGAAAATTGCCATCTGCCTGTAGGTTCCTATGTCCGTCTTTAAGTGTCTTAATAGCTAACCTGATTTTCAAATGTTCTGGGCAGGCAGCAGCTCCTTCAGTGGGAGATGCTGGGCGCTCAACACGTTTGAAAAAAATCAGGGTTTTTTAGCACCCATGGTGAGGATTGAGAAACTGGATTTTCAAAGGAGCTAATGGGTGCACCACTCCCATTGAGTTTCACCAAACTCCCTTGGCTTCCTTTCAAAAATCTCAGCCAAAGAGAAGAATTTCACATCCTGTGTCTGAAAGCCTTGTCCGGAGTATAAAAGGAGAATGGTTTGTGTAGTGATATGGAGGCTCCAATCGGATCCCTTCTGCATTGGAAAGATTTTTTTCACACGAGAGACAAAGTTTAAGTTCTGTGAGTGAAAACACGATTTGCTGGCTGAGAATTATAGCACTGGGAATACTGTAGGCACATGCAAGAGCGTGGGCCCAAGAAAGGGGGTGGCAGTTAGAACAGCAGCCTTCCCAGATGTGCAATTGAAGGGCAGTAACGCTATACATAGGGAGTAATCACACACACTATAGCATAGAAATCCCAGTGGTCAAACCAGTACAGAAGGGGATCCAGGAAATGGCAGAATAACGCTAGAGGGGTTTTATGTGCATCTAGGTAGCCCATGCTCAGCCTCCATGCCCGGCCCAGAGCAACCCAGCAAGCTGAAGAAACAGCTGCTCTGCCCAACCAAGGTGGGGCGACTGAGTGGGTGTGGTGGAAGGCAGCCCACTGTGTCCCATCGCCTTCATACACACATGCATGCATTCTTCTGTCCTGGGCTCCCTCTGTGCGGCAGGACTCCCTCTTCCCAGTAGTCCCCCTTCTGTGGGGGCTATGGAAAGTTAGCCTTAGGGCACGTGGTCTCTGGTCATCTAGCTAGCTGGCCTCCACAGCAGAACCAGCAACTTGGACATCCTGGCAGCTGCCAAAGCTCCCTGAAGACTTGCATTAACTTCAGCAGGCTTTGGGTCAGGCCTTCATGGGGCTTAGCTCATCGTGCCACCAGCAATTCCCAAGCATCTGCTGCCATACAGGAGTGGGTCACCTGTGCTACAGCATTACAGAGTTGGTGGAGAGGAGACCTGCCTTGTGGCTTCATTGGTTTGTAAGAGGTTGACTTAAAAATGCTCCGGTCCTGGAGACGCCAAGTGGAACTGCTAATTTCCCTCCCTAATTGGCAAAACTGTTATCGACCTAGTGGGCCAATGCCTCAGCAGCTGTAGATCCAGCTCAATTGTTCTGTTGAGCACCATGAAGCTGTGCTAATTTTATAACAGCTGAGGATCTGTCCTACTTATGCTCCTGGAGTTTGCAGTATTGTGTGGTTGCTACAACAAACAAGCCACCAGATGGCGTTTGGGTGCCTTTAAACTTGCCTTTATTGTCAAAGTTGGTTGCATTTGTAAATATGATCCAGTGCCTAATGGAAGGCAACTTACATGTGCCTGCAGACAAAGCAGAAGGAAGAAATAGTAAGATTCTTCATTTACTGCATCTATTTTCTTGCCCCATACAAGCTTATTTTATTAGCGCTAATTTTTGGAGCTGGTTGTGACAAATCTTAAACCTTTGGGTAGTTCAAAGCTATGTAAGCCCTTAACTACAGAAGAAAGAAAAAATGGCTTTGTTCATAGACACTAAAGCTTCAATGCTAAATTGAAAATGGGACATCTTGATGGTGGTGGTGATTTAGGAGAATCTAGAATCCAGGGCCTATCATAGCAGATATGCGGAGTATAAGACACTAATGTGAATGGTCATGTTTCCGAGCAGACTTACACCGAGTATACAGAAAAATACCTAAAATGGTCATCAGCTATAGACACCAGAGTTACGTGATTTATCATTGAGATTCTCCTTGTCAATGTAAAGCACTAGAAACTTGAATCCAAATTGGAAACACTGGGTGAGATCCTCAGCTGGTGTAAACTGGCCCTTGTAAGCACTTGAGCAGAACTAGGTCAGTTCACACCAGAGGATTAGGTCAATTAGCTATTATAAAACGTCTACAGAAATCTACAGGTTGCAGAGGTCTGTGCTGGAACTCTACAAATCTGTGTCCCCAGTTCTGCAGTGAGATGCATGCAGGCTGAATGAAGTCAGTTGAAGCTTCATGTGCCCTTGGGTGTGCCCATACAGGCAGCTGGTATGATCACACCCTTGACTGTTGACATAAAAGATTCAGAGATTTGATACTTGGAAACATGAAGCCAAAGTAAGTTAGCTAAACCTGCTGTGGGGGTAGGGGGAGTTTGTGGCAAGTATCCCTGAGTTTTGAGCAGCTGTAGTCTTAGTTTTGTCTTTCCCTGGGAAAGACAAAACTGTGAGCTCACTCCACTAAACCCCATTATCCTGACCCTATCCCTACAGGAAGATCTCTGCATGAGTGAGGTCATGCGCTTTGTTTGCATGTGAAAGACCATACAAATTCAGGCTCTTGTGTAATTCAATGCTTGTTGCACTTGTTGAATGAGCTAGCTGCCTTCCGTGTGCTGCTTTAATACCTCTACATCACCACTGCTGCAAACCAAAACAGTTGCTGCCTAGTGGATAGAGTTCAACTCCTTGGGTTGATTTGTTAATTAAAGCAATTCCTATTATTGTCAAACTGATTCAGAATTTGCATATTTTAGTAGAGGAAATCTTGCATAGCTTAGGTTAATGCATGTCCCTTTCAAGTCAGGGAATTCAGCTGTAGAAGATCCCACAGTAACCTGCATTGCAATTTGTGCAGATGGACTGCTACCCACAGAAATGACCAGGCACGGTTGCAGCCTTACTTGACCAGGTTATTTAAAAGTTTGCCTAAGCAGGAGACAACCACAGTCAGAGGAAGGAGGGCAGTGAAGATGGATGAGAACAAGCATGTGGAGACAGAACAGCTGCCTTCTTCAGAAGAACTTAGCATTCTGAGTGCTCTACTTTTTCACAAGCCTGGCCCCAAGTGAAGGAGCTGAACATGTGAAATCTGGCCAAAAACCTGCTTGGCTTTTATCTTCTAGCCAGACGCTGCCTCATTGCTACAGCCATAATTTATTGTTCTTAGGATGATTCACACACAAAATATAATTTGCCAGTTACTGAAGTAGCTCTACAAGCCATGGATCAAATTAAAGTGAAGGTAAATTAGATAGCATATGCATGGTTCAGCTCTGTATGACAGCTGTAAGAGTCTAAACTTGCTAGGATCCAGAAGGTTCCTGCCACCTTTTACGCAACTAGAGTTGATGTAACTTAGATTGACTTACCGCAGTATCTACAGTGTTGTGTCAACAAGAGATGCTCTCCCGTCAACTTCCCTTACTTTTCTCAGGGTGGTGGAGTATTGGAGTTGACCAGAGAGCACTCTCATCCATTTAGTGGGTCTTCACTAGACCCACTAAATCAATACCAGCTGCATCGATTGCAGCAGTGCTGATCCACCAGTAAATGTAGACATAGCCTAAGAATCACACATTTCAACCCAAAAGCTAAATCTCAGTAAAGTGAGAACAGGGAAATGCATGCAGAAAAGAGTGTTCTTTTCCAGTGAACTCTTAAGTTGTAGGTTAGCTCTCTGGTTTTTACTATTGCAAATTTAAATGCAAATCTGTTCAAGAGCATTTACAATACAGAAGTCAATGAAATAACATACCATAGCAATGCCATGGGATAAGTAGAGACATGCCTAACATAGGCATGGATAGGGCAATTGATTGACGGGTGGTTTGGATCTTGCTTTAAATTAAGTGGTGTTCAGACTGGCACCGGGCTAGGACATTAAAACCAGATTGCTTCAAAACAATGAGAGTGATTCTCTATAAGTTAGTTATTGAGGGCATAGGGGTTACAGAGCTGTCCCATGAAAAAGGAAAAAAAGTCAAATTTTTAATCAATTGAGTATTTTGTTCTGCTTTAATCCCAAAATCCATGTAGCTCCTGCACTGGTTCAGGAAGATATTACTAAGAACCTACCTACTCCAATAAACATTAGATCACGTGTACTTTACCTGCTAAATCAACAATGCTGTGATCGATGCAGCCGTGTTGATTTAGTGGTCTGGGGAAGACATGCTAAATTGATCTGTACTCCACCTTCCAAGAGGCAAGAGAACATCTCCTGTTGACACAGCACAGTGTAGACACCACTGTAGGTCAACCTAAGTCACGTCAACTTCAGTTATGTAATTTACGTAACTGAAATAGCATAAGGTAGAGTTACAATGATAGTGTAGGCCAGCCCTTAGTTTTGGTGATACTAAGCCCCAGGTTGCATCGGTTAAGGACAGCTGTCTGGGTTGAATTTCACCCACTGGAAATATATTTACTGAAGAGGAAAACAGGCAATCTTTGAATACACAGGACAGCCTTCCTAGAACTGTTAGCAAACCTGGAAGTCTTTCAAATAATAAGCCAAACTAAAATTTCAATTGTTTCAATTGTTACCAATTTATTATTATTATTTTTTTTTTTTTATAAAAAATGGTAGCAATGTAGAATACAGCAACATTTTCTGCTTCCACACACGCGAACTGTGAACATTCCAAGCCATGTGTACATTTTAGAGAGAGACTAGACAATAGCATGGACCAGAGGGTTACTGAACACAGGAAGATTTTTAAAAAGATTAAAAATTAGATATCAATAGTGTCTTCTTAATATTGCTTTCATTATTGAAGACTGACAAACACTCTACAGCAAAGGTTAAAAAACAGAAAAACAAAAAGGCTGCTACAACACTGCCATACAGTCAAATCATCATACTTCAATAGTTGCATACTTGATAGCAGCATTTTTTTCCACTGAACCATATGAAACTACATGTAAGAAAATAAAGCAAAAAAAATTATGGCAGTTATCCATCACTATTTAAAAAAAAAACCACAACCTAGGATGAAGTCACTACAAGTAGATGAACACTTATTGAAAATGAACCAATATCTACATTCTTAACTGTTTCCCATTCTCCAATAAAAATGTCAACTCAAATATCAACTTTGTGCATTTTTTTCTTTTGGCTGATTGAGTTTTTCCAGTTCATAGTTTACTGCATGCTTGGAACAAAGAGGGTCATTGTAAAACCTTCTACACAACCAACTTTAAGTAGACAGCTGAAAATAAAGTGTACTACTTGTAAACACACAAAAAAATACAAGCTTTGTTGTTTTGTTTCAAATGACCACTGGTTCCAGACGGATTATCTTCTATATCTGCCTCTTTCCCCCCTGTCTCTGTCCCGCTCACAAATTCTCTCTCTCTCCCTTTCCCGATCCCGTCCCCGTTCTCTGTCTCTCCGGTTGTCTCTGGGACGATCACGCTCCCTCTCCCGCTCTCTCTCCCGAGGTCTGCTTCTCCGGCCACTGACCACTGCTTGTGTGCGACGCAAAAAGTCATCTACCCTCATATCGTAGTCGTGCTATGAAAGAAAAGATCAATACTGTTTAATTGCCCAGTCTAAAAGTCCCAGCACTTCACCCATCCACTACTTGGAAAGCCAGGATCAAAGGCAGCTGATAATAAGAAACTTTAGCATAAACTTTTTCATAGTAGCGGCAAAAGTTTCCTTCCCTCTCCAGACAAACAACGGTACTAAAAAATCCCCACTGATCTGGACTTAATTTCAACCTGGGAAGTGTATGCATTGACAGCTGGAAGCCTTCCACAAACCTGGGCCAAGAAATGGTGGGACTTGTGCTCCTAAGTCCCTCAGGGGGATTTTCAAAAGCACCCAAAGCCTTGATTTAGGCACCTCAGTGGCCTGATTTCAAAGGTACATTTAAGAGCCCAGCTGTAAGGCCAAGATTTTCAGAATAAGAAACTTCCTCTATGTTTAGGCTCCTAACAACCACTAAATACCCCCCATTCCTTCTTCTGCAGGTCTGTATGATTTGCCCCTTCCCCATTGCTTTCACTTACACTTACTACTCGTTTGTCTCGGTATCTTGCTTCGTGTGGTACAGGATGGTGTCCTGAGTATGGAGGGTGAGCTTGAGGTGGAGGAGCATGGTGCTGATAATAAGGGTGATGTGGAGGCTGTTCCATAGCTGGATAGGGTGGCTACAAGGAAATTAAAGGATGTTTGTTGAATACTCCAAGACACAGGGCACATCACCCTTAAAATCTGGATTACAAGTACAAGTTATCTGCCATTCTGAAGGAAAAACACACACAACATTTAAATATATTCTCCTCTGCAGGTGGACTGTGCTTTAAAACATTATCTTGCATATGGAGTGGATAGCAGGACACTGAGCAGATTCCAACCAGATCTTCTCAATGAACTTCAGCTACCAGCATTTATTTAAAACTATATCCCCAAAGTCCTTAAAGATCCTCATTTCCATGACTGACAGAGAACACTTCAGCTTCGTTAGTTCACTAGATTGGCTACCTCATATAGGATGGAGTCATGCAGACAAGCGTATCCTGGGCGGAGTGAGATTTCAAGGCCAAAGCACCTGGTATTTCACTGAATTTTATTAGGATATTCACATTTTGAATGAAAGGCCCATTCCACAAGGTAAAAACAGGCTGCCAAAAAGCTAGAAGCTAAACTGATTTTATGCAGCATTTTGGCTATTTTGGCTATTCTCCTCCATGTCCCCCCATGTTCAAACAAGTTGCTTCCCCTCAACTTGTCTTACTTCCATTCCTTGCATCAGCCAAGTCATAGTCACAACAGTGTTTTGCTTGCATAGTGGTTCCAAATTGAACTGCTTGGGAGGGCTGGATTTTAGTGTAGATGTGTATTTAGCACATGGTAGAGACAGGAGGGGTAGAAGGATGGGTAGATGGGTCAGAGAACTGAGTTTCCTTTGAAGACCTCTTCCCTTTCTGCAGTCTGACAGCCTGATTTCTTTGGGTATTTTTGTGCACATTGGCTTTTTTTTGGTTCGGCTAAGAGTCCGAAGCCATTGGGGGCATCTTTGCTGCTGGCAAACCATTTGACAATTCCAAGTACAAGAGCCACAGCCGAGACACTTGCATATTTATAGCACGGTTATTGAGAAATAACCACATAACAATTATCCAACTCCAGACACAGTCAGAATGCAGAGAATTGGATAACTGAGAATAACCAGTTATTCCTCAGAAACTGCAGATCATTCCTGCCCTCCAATTCCCAGACAACCCCATCTCAGTATCACAAAGAAAGCGACTGGTACATTACTGTGCACTCAGCATATGAGTAATAGTTTGCTGGTATGTATATTAGCTGAACACACAAAGTAACCGAAAAGCCAGTGCCATAGAGCATACCTAACCAGGACCCTGCTAAATACACTCCGGTACTTCCTAGATGCTTTACTGCCAATGCCAGACAACTCTTGCAGGGTACCAGAGTGTATCATCTTCTGCCATGTAGGCTCCTGGTGCCAGAGACCCCTCAGTAGCCAGTTTCCCTCCTGCTGTATTCTGTATTCCTATTCAACCTTCTTCAAATACTGATGGCTCATTGGTCTGATCACATCTGTTATCGTGCATTGTAAGAAGAGTACTGTTGTGGGCTTTTTTTTTTTTTTTAATGGAAAATTTCCTCACATTTTATGCATTCAAACTATGTCCTAGTACATATTAGATTGTCAAGACAGCTTCACAATATAAACACATTGTTTGATCACTGTTAGAGTGATTACAATATCTTGACATTACCTACTATACCTCACCCCATTCAATTTGATTTTCCTGTAACACTTCATAATTTAGCATACACAGCAGAAGTACCAAGCACTTTACTAAAGAGAGCACGAAGGCTGTGAGCAGCTCAGGAAGAGTGGGCACATCCCCAGGGTAATGTGGGGGTTATTTTCAATTAGAAAAGGAAGCTGAACAAGACACAAACCATTCCTTGCCAGGGTGGCGGTGGTCCCATGCTGTGGAATTCCCTCACGTAATCATTGTAGGACTACAATGAAAGAGAACAACATGAACATTTGATAACAACGTTGGAAATGCAAGACAAATATGTTTTAACATAACTTCAACCTACCCCATTTAAAAACACATCTCGGCGAACTCCTGAAAATCGTCTGTTGGGAATAAGATTTGTAAAACTCAATCCAGGTGATTGATATCAAGTTACCAGGACATAAAAATGAATAATGTGAACACATCTTACCTGTCTACTTCTTGATACCTGGGATCCTTTATATACCCTGTTCAAACATCAAGCAGTGTTATCAATCACATTTACCACTTCACCATAACAATCCTAAATATGCGTCGTTAGCATCCACCCTTCCACTGCAACAGTCTCCTCTTACAGGTATGTTCTTGTATGTACTGATGTTCTTATTTCAGAAGCGCTTGCAAAATAATTTCTACAGACTTACTATACGTCTCTGATGGGTCAAGTAATGGCATACAGAAAAGGGCATTCCAATGTTAAAGAATGAATAAATACACTCTTATAAGCTTGCATGCGGTACAAAAGAAATTGGGAAGAGGACATTTGTGCAGACAAGGACTAGACTGAATTGCTTGGCAATGCTCATGCACTGAACTATTGGCATGTATTGATTAACTGGTCAAGATTTCTACCTATTATCTGTATGTCCAGTACACAGGATTTATCTCAACAGCTGTATGCAACAACTGATGGAAGTTTCTTGAGAGATTAAAAATTAGGTCAAAATTTACAATGGATTATGATGGCACTCATATAGTCTTAAAAATGAGCAACTGGCATGTCTTGCTTTAAACCGCTCAGCAAATAGCATTTGTAAAAGGTGGGAGGAATCAGAATGACGTAAAGCATTTTTGCAGTGCTACAGAAGTGATTTTTTTACTTTAATTCTCAGCTGAAAATAATGCTCTTCGAAGTCTGACTAATGATTACAGCACTCTATTTAAGTAACTCTTCTTTGAAGAAATCAGCCTCTGAAGTCTATTCAAACTGGACACTGAAATACAAGCAGGCTTTTTAAGGTTCGGAAATCTAATAAGGAAATAATGCATTATACATAGACGTGCACATTCCATTAAGACATCCTGGACAGAAGCCTGTCCTATCCCAACACTGCCTTTTTCAGCAGCAAAGGTACATGGGTAATACTGCAATCCGTGACTGTTAGCTTTTTCAGCGATGTAAATGCATTTTATTTCTGAAGACCCTAACTTTTCCAGCTGAATCTCCTCTCCACCCTGCCAGTGAACTGTCCTTGAAAAACACATGAGGACTCTCTGGCCTGCTTTGTATCAAGTTTTTAAAAGCTTCTCTGAAAACAAAATGGGAACATCTAATATCATCCCACACATGACTTATAAGTCAAGGAGCCCCAGCTGTGACTCCCAGTTAAAAATCTACATAACAAATGGTACAAAAGTTCTCAATTCATCGCAAATAAATGCTCGTCAATCACTAATTTAAATCTGAAACCAATATAAAGATTATGGAAAAAAGTTAACATATGTCCATCATGGCCTATTCTTGTAGCTATGTATATTCAGAGTGGTACTTAGATAGGTCACCTTCATGATTAAGTTTCAGGTTACTGTTTACGGGCAAGAAAGGTGCTCATCATAGACCTGAAACACTCCCACCATTTAGGAAGCAATGGAGTTGGAAGTGGCTATTTTAACAGTCTGGGTTACCACCTAACAGAAGCAGGATGGTCCAATTACTTTAAAGACTCCTGAAGAATTTACACTAAACTCACGGTGGGCTTTTTCAAGATGGCTCAGCACTGGCCTAAAGTAACCTCCCAGTGAAATAAGTGGGAGATTTGCCATCGACTTCAACAAGACGAGAGCTGAGCAATGCAGAGCGCTTTTGAAAAATCCCACTCTAAATCCCAGTCACATATTAAAAGCTCATTAGGCCTGTATGAATTCAAAATTCCATAATAAAAATGCAAACACGTTTACATTTGTGCACATGAGATATTAACCTGGTCTTTGGTGAAACTCAGGGGGATAGTCAATCCTTGGTTTCTTTCTGCTGTTATGAATATCATAATCCTCTGGTCGACGCCTATACAAATTAGACATTAGAGATTAAACAAGGTTGTCTGGTGCATTCTTCACAGCAGTATCCCCTCTCACAAAAAAAGCACCACGAGCTGGCCAGAATCTCTGTTTAGAGTCATTTGGAACTCAGCCAGCTTTACATACACTTCGCACAGTCATGAGTTTATAAATTTAAGCTGTAAATTTAACTTCAAATTGCCAGAGCTGTACTCTGCAGTAGAGAAATACACTTGACTATTGCTTTATAGTGATAAACAGACTTTGGCAATAAGAGAGAAACTTGATCCAACCATAGCTTAATATCCAAAGAGAATATTTAACAAGCTGGTCTAAAACAAACACTCTCAACTTACGCTTTAACATTATACTTTTCCCTTTACATCTTAATTTAACCTAAAAGAATTAGACAAAAAAAGAGGACTTAGTAAATCTGATTAATCAGTCAAATCTACACATCTACATATAGTCACCTCATTTACATTTATCCATTTTACATGGATATCTTTTTGCTAAAATTTGTTAGCCACAGGGCAAACTTTTGTAAAATGAAAGCCTCTTTCCAGGTACATTTAAAAATAAAAGTCTTCATGATTTGCACACACGCCTCTTTCATCATTAGCTAGCTAACTTGATTGGGCTAGACTGTCACCGACTAACCAGTAAATTACTAGTTTAACCTCAGTTCTTTCTAAGGAAGGATTAATTCTAAAAACTCGGAAGCCCCCTAACTGAAATATTTAGAGCTCTTGTCTAAAGAAGACTGCTTTGTTGCTGATGTGAAGCATTAAAAAAATCTGAAAGAACTTCACTCAAGCTGGGGGAACCCATTTTAAAAGCAGCTCCATTCCAGTTATTGGCTTGAGTTAGTTCTTCAATAGACTTATGCTGCTCAATAGTGCCCCTCCACCAAGAAAATATATAGCATTACAATGGGCAATCACTTTTCAGTATTAGATTGTTTTAAACATTCTGATTTTTCCAGCTACAGGTACAGTTCCTTGATAAAGGATTCAAATTAAAGTTCTTTCAAATCAGTTAGCCATTTTGCAAACTATACCAACTCTTAAGAGCTCTACTAATTGACCTATTTCCATAACAATCATTTTTCCTCCCCCTTCCCACTTTCTAGTTTATAAAAGCCCACTTTACCCAGTATCAAGTTTTGCTCATTTTTTTTTTTAAATGAAAGCAGATTCTTCACCCTCTGAGCAAAAAACAAAGCAGTTGCATCTACAGCAAATTCAGATTAAGAAAAATAAAAGCTGGTGTAAAGAATAAACATACCGCTTTCTTGTAGTTTTGAGAGTGCATTTACGACCGGTATAAAACATGATAGTAACAGTTCATATAGTAGTCCAACTACTGACTTTAAGCTGTAAGCCACATACATAAATGGAGGCCCTGGCAGGCTTGAGAAGGTGTGGTGGTGTTATATGTATAGTTTGCAGTCCATTGCAAAACCTTCACTCGTAAATACTTTATTGCACTGGAAACCTCTTAGCTTAACTTCAAAAGCCATCTTGGTGCTCAGTCCTTTAAAGCCAAAAATATGGGGGCGCTGCCAGGTTTCCTCCTACCTACTCGTTACAGTGTCCTTTTTAAGCTCAAGGAACTGGGGACTCTTGTTGGGTATCTGTACCTACCACAGGATGTTTCCGCAAAGAGGAAACTTAACCAAAGGTTTCAGCCCAAACCAGACAGTCTTTAGCAGGAAAAAAAACTTTAGATTTATCTGTAAGCAAAGTGGCTACACACAGGGAAAAGGTGTTTGGTAGAAGGGCTTATATCAGTTCTTTGCAAAGACTTCTCCAATTCTGTAACAAGTTATACCCCCTTTTCCTGGTAAATGCTGTTAAGTTCATAAAGCAGTGATCAATAACCATGTCGATCCTCTAAAAACACTTTAAAGTCCACAGGTACTGCCAACATCTGGAAAGGTTGTATATACAGACACAGCAACAGCCATTCTTTTTGGTTTGTTGCCGGGTCTCCAAGGGCCACTCGATCCCCTTTGGAAAGAACCTACTGTTTTCAGAAGCTCAGCAAGATGTGTGAATTCAGTGGTTACATGTTAGAGAATATTTGGCAATGGGGTTAACACATCACGGTGATACAATTTGAAACAGTCCCAATAATGCTCCTCTTGAATATCAAAATTATTTAAATATTTTATCCTCAAAATGAGGCGGCATCTTCTGTAAAATTATAAGTGATCCTTATAAAAGTCCCATATTTGATAAGGCTTATCCAGAGACATACCTGAAAGAAAAGGCTTTTACAAGATATTAACATATTTTGGCATATAGAGACTTCCTCTTCCTCCATCTAGCCTGCTCATAATAAATCCAAGCTTACCTATGGCTGACATTACATGTTGTTTTATCTGTATGAAAGATCTAGTCTAAACTAGAGAGCTTTATTTATTTAACTACTTTTCTGCAAAAGCAAAGATCCCCATTTTCCTCTTGAAATAGGACAGATCGGGGGACAATGTGAAATCCTCAATGAAGCCACAAACTCGTCCATGCAGCTTGATTTGAGGATTTTCTCTCTTCTTTATCGCAGGGAAAGCTTTTGATGAATCACATTCCTCCATCACGTTATTCTGATACATGTGCCTATTATCAGTCCAAAGAACGTTTCTAACCTTCCCACGTCCCGGACTGGTTCTCGACGGGATGGACGTCCTCTTGATCGGGGCTGTGAATGCATTCGTCGCTTGTGCCGCATTTTATGAATGACTTGATACAAGTCAATGCTTTCATCAGGAGGGAATAGGAGACAAAGCTGGGTTCCACATTCAAGCTCAATTTCCTAGAATTAGTTAGAAGTTAAACAGTGATTTACAAGCTGAAAACAGGGAACATCTCCCATTAATTATTTTCTCCAGGTACAGAAACACTTTGAAGAGGAGACTTCAGTCCCACAAAATAATGAGCACAGTACAGTTTCATTAGCTTCAATGCTCTGAGGGATATTTAGCATCATCATAAAATAGCTCTATGCTGGGGACACAATACCTTCCTAACGGACACTTAGGTCAGCTTCATTTCATTATTGTTTAAAATTAAAAGAGTTTTTTGTAATCACATAAAATTAAGGAAAATAATCACCACGTACCTTAATCAGTTTACACTGTAGTCTGGAATATATGGATGATAATCCCACAAGCATGGTGAAGCAGATTTATTTTCAAGAATTAAATGTTATCCAAACTCAGTGAAAGAGCCACAAGTAGCTTGTGAAACTGAGGTTTAATTTGTGTAATTACTGTATATTATGTTTCTAGCATACAAGACAATTTTCTACAGCTAACTTAAAGCATACATTTTAATTACATGTTACCTGAATATACCGGAATATTCTCTCCAATGGTTTAGCTATTCATATAATCATTTTAAAAAGGGTATGACTGCAATTCTACCGACTGTTAGGTGGACAGAAAATATTTTTGTTTTAAACATTTGTTTAGACATTTAAAGGGCAACTATCAAAGAATCAGATAAAATTCCTTCCAACAGCGTTAAAATTTTTTTTAAAATGCATACTCTGATTTGCACTGTCCATTTGCTTTCCGTAAATTATTAATTTTGAACAGTAAAATCAGATAGATAGTTCTACTGCCTCTAGAGTTACTTTTACTTTGTTCCTACGGACAAGATGAATTGTGTTTGGATGTATCACACTCCGGGGGAATATTTAACCCCCATCCACCCCCAAAAATAAATAAATAAATACATTATTTTTAAAGTAAATAAAAGCCATTCATGTTGATTTGGTAAGAGTGTTTTAAAATAAAGCCTAAGTTACTGGAGTTGGCACTGTCCATTTCATTGTATTCTCGAATATTTGGTAGAACTAAGAGATACCAGCTTGCATTTTAAAGATGTGCCTATTATAATGGTAGAATCTGTGTCAGAAAAAACTTAAGGCAAACTCAGTGCAAGACAGAATTGAAAGCACTAGAACTTGTTCTAAAAAGCACAATACTCTTCTACAAAGTGAAAGTTATAGTACCACAAACATAACACAAAATTCTTTACGTTGCAACTTTGAAATGTTACAAAGTTTGTTAGTACCAATTGCTGCTAGTCACATTACATATAGGCCAAAATTGTTGATCATTTGCTTAACCTAACTGCTACAGTCTTACTTTTGCAATTTTGCTCCTCTCTAGTACTATGAGAAATCAACCTTGACCCCACATACGCCCTGGTCAATGAAAGTTGTACTGCTAGAGTTGAATAGTTATAAAGAGCTTAAAAGTTACCACACCTTGAGTAAATTTATCTAACCATGTCTTTTGTTTCACTTTATCAGTAAAGGCACTGATTAAAAAAATTGACAAACCTGTCCATCACGTCCAATCTTTACTGGTTTATGTTCATTCCAAGGATTGGTCAGGTGAGCAGATTTAGTGAAGGGTAATTCACGCCTAAATATGCAAGTGGTATCATTTATAGTTATTCCATCTATTAGTTTAAAAAAATGCATACGATATTACGTACTGTATTAATCATTAATTTTCCCCATGACATGATCCTTTGTGAATTACTTTGACTAAAGAATCCATTTAGACATCTGTAATTCAATACTGTGTAGCTGAGAATATACTAGTCTATTTTACAAAAAAAATAAATCTTAGCACTGAGACCTCTCACTACAGCACTCTGCTATTTAACCTCAGAGGTGAAAAGGAATGTACTAATTTATCAATGCTGGTTAGCAAGGTTCTATTGTATAGATCACACTATTATAGTTCAGTGTGCTACTAAATAACAGAAGTTCCAACTCTGACATACTCCTGCCTAAAATGCTAACACACATAAATCTGGTAACTTTCGAGTTCTGGTGGGTACAATTCTCTAAAACTTTGTCTGAGCCAAACGGGAGTAGCATTACATCTCTGA
Organism: Dermatemys mawii; assembly: GCA_007922305.1. Lineage (NCBI taxonomy): Eukaryota > Metazoa > Chordata > Testudines > Dermatemydidae > Dermatemys > Dermatemys mawii. The sequence continues at coordinate 3,561,714 of ML677375.1, forward strand.
GGATGCATTAGATTACTGGATAATCACCAGAGGAAATTTCCTACAAGTGCTCCCCAAACTTGATGGTCTTGCTTGCAAATGTGTTTTATGCAGCGCGTCCTATCACCTTACCCACCGCTTTACATCATATATGCATAATTTATTACATCCAAAAAGGAGCATCTATTCCACCCGACCTGGTCTTCGTTTTGAGGCAGTAGCATCTTTCATGCTTAGCCAGACCCCATGGTACCAAACACTTCCTCTTTGAGATTTTACTCTGCTCTCCAGAGCTGAGTCCAGAACATTTCAAAGGAACACCGTTTGAGATAACTGCAAACAAATGCTTCTAATTTCAGTTTATTAGGTTACCGGGGGGAAAAAAAGGAGTGCTCAGTTAAAAAGCCCTCTGTAAAATGTTTAGGATGATGCAAACAAAAAGCATTTGCTACAGCAATCTCACTTGTAGGAAGGAGTTCCAAACCCAGCTATAGTAATAGGGCAGATTTTCCCCCATTTAAGTGAATTTCAGTCAGATGGAAATTGTCAAAAGGCGTGCAGCCAAACAATAGATAGAATGAGTGGAGACGTGCATTTTCTACTTACGAATGAAAGTTAGAAATCGTATTGCAATTGATTCCTACTTATTAGACTTGCCACAATAGCATTTGTATAAATGCTATCATTGAAATGAACAAAAATATTTACCTGCAAATCCAGTCAATTTTAAAGACACCTCCCAACATTTTAGCATTCATTCCTGCAGGCAGAACCCAGTGTATTGGGGATCCTCCATGATGGGATTCAGATGAGAGCCTTGCAAATCCTAGAGGAGTTGAGATAGCAGAGGGTAACAGAACAGCTTCTTTAAAACAAAACAAAACAAAAACAAAAACCCCACACATCAAATATTACTTTAATCTACCTTGGAATTTTCCACTCTCTCTTACAGAAAATATTAAAATAACACTTCTTGCTGCTCTAAATGCAGCATTAAGTTTCTTCTCATTCACTGGAAGAGTTGACCAAACACCCTACAAAAAAAACAAAAGGAAATGTACATAAGTCAGTCACTGCAAGAAACTGTTCATTAACTCAATATTTTAAAAGGCATTAAATGGGGGGAAAGGCCAGGCTAGTGGTCTGGAATAAAAGACTGTGGGGAAGCTGAATTGGAGACCTAGTGATATTGCCAACCCCAGTGTTAAGAAGTCATGAGATTTAAAAAAATAATAATAATTTTTTTAAAAGAGGCTCATGTTTAAGCCAATGTGTTGGTTCTTTGTCTTCTGGTGTAGGGTACAGCCAGGTCATTTTTTCAAGTTTTTCCTCTGCAAAAATGACAGTAAGAAATTCAGTTTTTATTTAAAAAAAGATTCTCACATAAAGCCTCACCTCTTGGAGTCAGGTTAAGTTTAACACCAAATATCATGAGACTTATGATAATTAAAATAAACAAACAAACACACACACACAAGACAGGGCAACACGGGGATGGCAGAACTGAAGAATACTGTAGAGAGGCTATAGAGTCAGGGGGAGAGCTCTGCCTCTCTTTACTTCAATTACTGGCACTGAACGCTTTACAGGCTAGCCTGTGCCAAAAGCATGGAAGAGCAGTTACTTTACATATAAAGACTGTAAGTAAAGTAACGGTGCTCAAGAATCTGAGCAGTGAATGTGCTGTTGCGAGGTCAAACATGAAGACAACATGCTATTGTGGCCTTATTCTCTCAGCAGAAAAGCAAAGGTGACAAGCACCCATAGCTATGACTTTCTAGTCCAACCCCAAAGTTAAAACCCTACTACAAAGGATTTAATTTCAAGCTTCATTTGATGGTTTTACATTTTCAATTTATTTTAGCACCTTAAAAAAAAAAAGAGAGATTGGGTGGGACAGGAGACCTAACTGGGTAACATATCGTACTGACTTTTCTCTGTATTTCTTTTCCATGTTATTGCTAACATGTAATGTGCAAATACAAACTGCCCAATCATCCTCCGTGTAAGTGGAAAGATGCCCCTGTGGCAGCCCCTCCTTCAGTCTAGAAGGGTGATCTTGAGGGTAGGCAAAAGAGATGCACCATTCCCAGACATTACACAGTGTAGACACATAATAATACAGCCAGAGACTACAGTTCTGTGCCCCACTTCAACCTGGCCTATCACATGGGTACAGCTGAACTCCCATTTTAAAAAGTGAGGTGGAAGTCTCAAGGCAGCTGATGGCTTCAGAAGCCATGGCAATAAAAAGACCCTATATCACCAAGAATTCGTGATCCAGCCGAGTGCCCTCTCTACAATGGGGTAAACGCTGCCCCCAATGAAATGGTGAAAACCCTGGGCACATGGAACTCCACACAAGTTTCTCTCTGACAGAAAGCAGTGAGGAGGCCCGAACTTATTTTCCTTCTGAACCGTGTGCTCTCTGCTCCACTCTCACTCTCAGGATTCGGGAGGTATTTTAGCCATTTACTCAGTGAGGGATAAATTACCCTGCAAGAAAAGCAGACTAAACAGACAGAAAAGGTCAAACTTAGAAGCCTAAAAGTAGGCACCTAAATAACATGTGGTCTGATTTCACAGATTCCAAGCACCCCAACTTAAGTTTTTAAACTGATGAAGTGTCCACATATACACAAGTCTACACTCCTTGATAACTACTGAAACTAACTGCATTAAAATGCAATATCCTCCAAATCAAAATTCATGATGTACCACACACACATCTAGCAATGCAGAAACTATGCACTGAATAAATTTAGTAACCAAAGAGAGACTATGTGCCAATTTTTTCAAGATGTTCTGACAGATTAAGCTCTTTCAGGAAAGGACTTTGTTCTGTGTTTGTTTAGCACCCAGCACAATGCCTGGTCCATAACTGGGGGTCCCAAGAGCCCCAACAATAATTAACACACACATGAAAGTTTTGTAAAAAGTTATATTTGAAATAAATGTCTTGTAGCAAGTCAAATGTTGTTCCAAAAAGAAGTTACTTACCTGTACCTAGAGGTTCTTTGAGATGTGTGGTACCTATCTGTATTCCACTGGGGGTTATATGCGTACACCTCATACACCCAGAGCTTTTGAAAGTAGTAGCATCTGCCAGTCTGCGCACGTGCCCTGGCTCACCTCATGGTTTCAACTGAGGCGATAAGGGGTAGGGTGGACTGACTGCGCCTTCAGTTCCTTCCTCAAGGCAAATCAAACAGATCTGCAGCAGAGGGGAAGCAGGGTGGGACTGGAAGACAGATAGGGACCACACATCTCGGAAAAACCTCCAGTTACAGGTAAGTAACTTCCTCTTTTTCTTCAAATCATAGTCCCTAGTGTATTCCACAGAGGGTGACTGACAAGCAATACCTAGTCAGGAGGAGGGTGCAAAGACCACGACGGAACTGAGAACAGCTGCACCAAACAAGGCATCTGTGGCAGAGTCTTGCACCAGTGTGAAATGGGGGGGGGGGG
>ML677375.1:3565260-3620174 GCA_007922305.1 Dermatemys mawii
TAAAGGTACGTAGTCAACTCCATGTGGCCGCCCTATATATGTCCACGAGTGGCATGTCGTGAAGCAGGACCATAGTTGATGCCTGTGCTCTCATGGAGTGGGCTCATTCCTCAATGGGTGGAGACAGCCCCTATAACTAATAGAGCAAAAAAACCCACTTAGAAATCCTGCAAGTGGAGATGGTCTGCCCCTTAATCCTTTCTGCCATAGCGACCAAGAGTCCTGGGGGGACTTCCTAAATGGCTTAGTCCTCTTCAGGGCCGTACAGACATCGAGGGAGCGAAGGTGTCATCGAGGGAGTGAAGGCCTGTGGCTTTGGAAAGAAGGCCATTCGTGTATGAGTTGGTTGAGATGATGTGGCTTTGGAAAGAAGGCCATTCGTGTATGAGTTGGTTGAGATGAAAGCAGGAAACCACTTTTAGCAGAAACTTGGGATGCAGGCACCAGGACTTTTTGTCCTTATGGAACACAGTGGAGAGAGTGGGGAGTTCCGCCATCATAGCCCCCAGTTCGCCTACCCTTCTTGCAGAGGTAATAGCTGCCAGAAAGACAACCTTCACGGAGAGAAGAAAAAGGGAACAGGAGGCCAGAGGTTCAAAGGGTGCAAGGACAAGATTAAGGTTCAGGGTAGGGTTGTCGATTAATCGCACTTGACTCAAAAAAAAAATAAAAAAATCATAATTAATCTATTAAACAATAGAATACCAATAGAAATTTAAATATTTTTGATGTTTTTCTACATTTTCAAGTCAAGTATTGTTCGACAGGCAGAGAATAAACGGAAACCAGAACCAGAGAGGCTAAGACAGGGTGATCAGGACGACAGTCACGCTCTCCCCCATGAAACCTTGGGGAGGACCTAGGGTAGGAGAGGTTGGAGAGGGAAGACATAATTGAACTTGTCTGACCAGCAGATGACTAGGGTTTCACCTTGGAAACAGGCTCCGAGCCTCCCCCGGAACAGTACTATCCGCATTCAGTGCTGGTGTGGGAGGCAAAGATCCTTCGTCAGGGTCACGCAACAGCTGAAAATGTCTGTGACCATGGAATAGTTTTAGCTCCCAGTTGTGGTCAGCCATGAAATTCCTGCTGAGCATCCACAATCGCGTTCTGAGTCCTCAGAAGATAAGCCACTAACAACAGGATACTGTGAGCGATACCTCCACACACAGCGCGGGTGATCTTGTGCTCCCCTGCTTGTTTATGTAGTAAGTAGTGGTGATGTTGTCTGACATGATAAGAATATGACGGGAGTGGATGTATGGGAGAAATACACAACATGCTTTCCTTACTGCCCCAAGTTCTAGGATATTGGTGTGCATCCTGTATTCCCAAGCAGTCCAAGTCTCTTGAATCACGTGATCGCCCATGTGGGTGCCCCGTCCACTGACTGATGAGTCTAATGATCGTCATGCTTAGAGAGGACAGAAGGAAAGGAATTCAGGTGAAAACCTGAGCTGGGTCCTCCCACTACCAAAGGGAGGAAAGAACCTCGGGAAGGAACAGTCAGTAAGGTGTCCATGGAATGGAGCATTGTGGAACAGGCTCTGGGCTGCCACAGCTGTAGACATGCACACAGGTGGTGACCTATGTGCATGCCACCAAGTAGCCAAGAAGGAAAAGGCAAATTCCGACCAGAAGAGAAGGATTGGAAGTCACTCTAGTAATCAACTGTAGTAGGGTCAGGAACCTATCCTCTAGTAGGCAGATATATGCAGAGACTCTCTTGATGCGTGCCCCAATGAACTTCAGGGACTGTGTGGGGTCCACCGTTGATTTTTCAACGTTTACACTCACCCACAGGGAGGAGAGGAGTAGAAGCAGCAGTGAAGTCAATGCTCAAGCCACTGTCTGGACTGCACTACCAGCTGGCTGAAGAGGTGAGATTCATCAGAAGGGAGATCCTCAACTGTGTTCTGCACCTCCCTGGGGAAACCACAGCAATGCAGCCAGGATTCCCTCTCCACGACGGCCCCTGTGGCCATATGCGTGAAGATGGGTCTACCAAATCCACCATGGCCTGAAGCACTGTCCAGGTGACCAGTTTGCCTTTTTTTAAAATTGCCTGGAAACGGGCATGGTCCTGCTGGGGAAGCTTGGCTGCAAAGTCAGAAATTGGTCATAATTCAAAGAGTCATATCTTGCCAGTAATGCCAAGCAATCAGAGATACAAAACTGAAGGCTGGCTGAAGAAAAGACCTTACGATCTAGGACCCTCCTCATTTGTTGGAGTGGAATGTGGGTGTTGCTGCCTGGCCCATTTAGTAGGGGGTGTGAGAGAAAGCAGAACCTCAGACCCTTTGTTGGTACACGTTATCTTTTTATGTCTCTTTCGGGGTGGGTGTACAAGTGGTTGGGATATGCCAGTATGGGCCGGTTGGAAAATGGCATAGTTGATCAGGAGTGCCACTCTGGATGGTATCAATACATGCAGAACATCAAGTAACTGATGTTGGCTGTCCCGCATCTCCTCCTGTGGAATGTGGAGGGCAGCAGCCACCCTATGTAATAGTTCCTGGAACTGAGGACAGTCATTCGGAGCGGGAGGAAGGAATCCAAAACATTGCCACATCTGGAGATGTGGGGAACTACTCTGGATCTGGTGGAGTTGGAGTAGCTAGTACATCTTCCAATCCCAGGTCCAAATCATCATCTCAGTGAAGGACAGAGTGGTGAGATGGGGGGACTCGTCTTGAACAGATCAGGAAGGTTCCACAGGCTATTGGGGCCAAGACCCCCAGGATGGCCAACCAGTTGCTGCAGGGGTCCCCACGGAGTGGGGTATCAGTGGCTCCTTTGCTAAGGAAAGGGAGGATATTGCCACTGAGCTCATGGAGCTTTTCATGCCGACAGAATGGGAGAGGCAGATCACGTGTTCCATCCGAGTCTTTGGACACCGAGAAGTAAGATCCTTGTTCAAATGATGGCGCTGTCAGAACGAGCAGGTCCAAGTGAGTCGCAGGGATGTGCTCAGGAACACGACCCAAAGGCAGTAAGTCCAATGCAGAGGAACAGATCTCTTATGAGGCAAATGAATTGGGAGATATGGCGATGTCACCTCATCCAGGACAAACAGTTCATGAGATCCAGGAGCTTTTTCGAGCTTCCCCAATGTCAGTGGAATGCATTCCATAGGTGGAACCGGGGATGGAGTGGAAGACTGCCTCGGAACCAACAATTCCTGTGACTTTGGCGGTACCGATTCAGAAAGGGCATGTGGCTCTGTACCTGGGACTGGCGGATCCAGTGTTCTATGCAACTTATTGTCATGCTTGTGAGCCCTGGAATGTACGTTCTCTCCATGAGTTCCAGGCATGGAGAAGTGGCAATGTGCTTCTTAGGCTTTGAGGAAGAACTACTGCCATACTTATGCACACGCCTCCTTGCCTCACAGCTAGGCCCCCTGCACGGGATCTGTAGTGCACATACCAGCAGAACCGGACTGGAGCTCAATGGTAGGAGACATGCTCCTCAACTGCTCAGGCTGATGTACTGGGGCGATGGGGGTGTTTTCCCCAGCCTGGATCTGAGTGCGCCTCCATAAGGTGCTTCTTGAGGCAGAGAGTTTGGCAGATAGAGAGGCAGATACTGCACCACAATGCAACATGCAGATCTTGAAGCCTGGCATCTCTGGCATAATCCAATACCCAGAACTAGGGGCGGGAGGGAGTAAGAGAAGGTAGGCAGCCAGTAAAACGCCACTCCGAAGTTGCAACACTAAAACTGCTACAACAATCACAAAATATTAACTATATACAAGAGTAAAACAGTCTTTTTTGTGTATTTAGTAAAATGTATCACAAGAGATGAGAGAACAGAAAAGTCTCCAACTCAGACCATGCAGCGGTAAGAAGGAACTGAGGGTGTGGTTGGTATGCCCTGCCCTTTTATCACCTTGGTTGAAACCACGGGGCAGAGGCAAGGGAGCAGGTGGACGCACAGATACTACTACTTTCAAAAGCTCCAGCTCAGAGCACTTGGTGCATGTATATAACCGCCAGGGCAATATACATAGGGACCATCATTTGAAGAAGAACTTCCATTTTCCTGACTGACTTCCTGCATGACCATACTCCAAAACACTAAATGATAGGACTGGAAGGGATCTCAAGAGGTGATCTAGTCCAGTACCCTATACTCAAGACAGGACTAAGTATTACCTAGACATCTGAATACACAAACATGAAACTGATTCTTTAGTACAATAGCCTAATTTTTTTTTTTGCCAAAATTTCATATTAAGAGAATCTTGTTGCAGGAATAACACAGGCACTCAGTTTTTAATTTGTTTTACTTGGAATTATATACAAATCAAAAAACTCTCACCATGTACTGAAAGAGGCATATTTAGGGACTGGAATCTGGCTATAGCATTCCAGCTGAGATGCCCCTGGCAAGAGAAGAGAATAGCTCAGGTGGCATAAAGTTGGCTGGGCCTACTGCCATGCCGTTCATCACCAACTGCCCTCTCGATATCGGAGGCGTCTCAGCCATGGATAAAAATGACAGTCCTTAGTAATTACAGCCAGCTGGCGTAAGTTAAGGAGCTGCTCTAATTTGTGCTGGAGCCAGAGCACCTACAATTTGAGAATTAGGCAGCTAAAAACACGTTTGCAATTTTGGTACAGGAGATAATTTGGGCTTGAGTGCCAGTTCCTTTCTGTACTAAGTTTCATGATAAAAAAAATTAGTTTCAAGAAAAGTTTGACGTACCTTAGCTTTGGCAAGTGAGACATTTTCATGGTTGTTACTCTTGATGAGAAAAAATCTTGCATCTTGGAGAATATATTTAAGTTTACTGGTTTGGTCTGAAAAACAAATTTTAAATAATTTTTAAACTTTAATCTTGAGCTTATGTCCAAAGACAGTGGGTTTTTATTTTTTGCCCTCCCAACCCATACCTAGATCAAGAGTTAAAACCTTCCACCCCCCAACCTTCAACCTTGAAGTCTATGCCAAAGAGCACGCAATGCCAAGCTCTTATTTAAAATAAATAAATAAATAAAACTTAAGTAAGTTCAGATAAAAATCAAACACAGCCTAGTGATGTTCCGATATACTTGTATCCCAGCTTACAGTGCCAGGATTGGTGACATGAAACATGTGTATCAGGCATTGTTGAACAGAGTATTGTTAAACACATTATCCTTTTCAAGTAAAAGCATCTCATTGCTACTTTGCTGCTCTTGCAAGAAGCAAACAATTGACATGTTTTTTGCACCTCTACTGACATGCAAAAATAAATCAGGATGGAGATGCATCACGCTTTACACTCACAAATCAAGTATTCAGATTGTTATATCGGAACATTACCACTTTGACATAACATAATGAATGGACAGACAATGGTTTGTGATGGGGCATGCATTAAAAATTCAAATTTAAATGATACCTTTTTGGACAGCACGAACGGAAGATGATAATTTCTCATGCTTCTTTTCTGAACCTGTGTTTAGCCAAAGTACATTTGTTCAGATTGAGCCTTGATAGAGATAAGATACAATTTCTACAGCCTTGTCACATACAATTTTCATTCATGACAAATTATTCCTCCTGGCGCGCACCCACACACACAAAAATACTGCTCAATGTGCACGAGTGTTTTGTTTTAGTTTTTTGGGTTGTTTTGGTTGTTTTTTGTTTGAACAGTTTCCTACTCAGAAAACTAGTCACTGAATCATCATCTTCCAAGTTTTTTAAAAAAGTGAAAATTCCACTTAAGCAACAGAATAGCATTAAAGTAACAAGAAAGCCTACTTCCCCAAAAGTATTCACACAGAACATGCCAAAAGTCAATACAAAATTAACAAGTAAAATATTAAACTGCATACCCCATAAGTTTCTAGAGCGTTCACATTTCAAGATTTGATATAAGTTAGCATGACAGGCAGTAAAAGGAAAAAATACCTGCGTATGATTCTGATGCAGAACTTCCACTTCTATCAAAAACAATCGGAGAGATACCTCTAGCTCTCTTCCTTTCTTTCTTTTTCTCATCTAAAAATCCCAAAACAAAGATAAGCAGTACTATAAATATCACACATGGAAGACAAGAATGGAATGAAAGTACCTGACAATAGATAAATCTAATTTGTGATAACTACAAGGGCATATGGTTCTAACAAGAAGATTTAGGTTTCTGTCCTAAGGCCTTTCCTCCCCTCCCCAAATATCATGTACAATAGGTATTTACCCTAATTTTCAAAAACTTGTAGATCATGAGGGAAAGGTAAACAGCAAGAAACCTGCAAGCTCCATATAAAGTTTTGCAGTGACACCAAGCAGAAAAATTGTATTGTGACCAGTGTATTGTGACACTGCTCTTGCATGCTAATCTCTGTATCAGAAAGCTCAAAAAATTGATAACATTAATAAACAGTAATAATAAAAAACTACTAGGGCACTGTCAACAGGTCTCTTCTCCCCTAAAAGTTAAATTATACCTCAACTTTTTTCTTAGGGAAAAATTATTACAACTCTTATTATTTTTTAGGCTGTCCTCACTCTCTAACTCCAAATACCAAGGCTGGCCCACCTATCCTGTGTCTAAATTACCCAGGAGGACCACTATGAAACCTTTAAAACAAGTAAGCTACAGGTCAAGAATCTTTTTTAACAAGGTGGTAAGCATGTTTCTCATCAAAACCAAACAACATAACAACGGTCATACTGGGTCAGACCAAAGGTCTATCCAGCCCAGCATCCTGTTTACTAACATTGATCAATGCCAGGTGCCCCAGAGGGAGTGAACCTAACAGGTAATGATCAAGTAATCTCCCTCCTGCCATCCATCTTCCTTCTCTGACAAACAGAGGCTAGGGACACCATTCCTTACCCATCCTGGCTAATAGCCATTAATGGACTTAACCTCCATGAATTTCTCCAGTTCTCCTTTAAACCCTGTTAAAGTCCTAGCCTTCACAACCTCCTCAGACAAGGAGTTCCACAGGTTGACTGCATGCTGTGTGAAGAACTTCCTTTTAATTGTTTCAAACCCGCTGCCCATTAATTTCATTTGGTGGCCCTTAGTTCTTCTATTATGGGAACAAGTAAATAACTTTTCCTTATTGATTTTCTCTACACTGCTCATGATTTTATACACTGCCATCATATCCCCAGTCACCTCTTTACCAAGCTGAAAAGTCCTAGCCTCTTTAATCTCTCCTCATACGAGACCCATTCCAAACCCCTAATCATTTTAATTGCCCTTTTGTGAACCTTTTCTAGTGCCAGTATATCTTTTTTGATATAGGAGGAGACCACATCTGTATGCAGTATGTAAGATGTGGGCGTACCATGGATTTATATAAAGGCAATAAGAGATTCTTTGTCTTATTCTCTATCCCTTTTTTAATGATTCGTAACATCCTGTTTGCTTTTTTGATTGCTGCTGCACACAGCATGGACATCTTCAGAGAACTATCCACGATGACTCCAAGATCTTTTTCTTGATTAACTGTAGCTAAATTAGTCCTCCATCATATTGTTTGTATAGTTGGGGTTACTTTTTTCCCCAATGTGCATTACTTTACATTTATCTACATTAAATTTAATTTGCCATTTTATTGCCCGGTCACTTAGTTTTTTGAGATCTTTTTGAAGATCTTCACAGTTTGCTTTGGTCTTAACTATCCTGAGCATTTTAATATCATCTGCAAACTTTGACAACTCGCTGTTTACCCCTTTCTTCAGATCATTCATGAATAAGTTGAATAGGATTGGTCCTAGGACTGACCCTTGGGGAACACCACTAGTTACCCCTCTCCATTCTGAACATTTATCACTTATTCCCACCCTTTGTTCCCTGTCTTTTAACCAGTTCTCAATCCATGAAGGATCTTTCCTTTTATCCCATGACAACTTAATTTATGTAAGAGCCTTTGGTGAGGGATTTTATCAAAGGCTTTCTAGAAATTTAAATACATTATGTCCACTGGTTCCACCTTATCCCCATGTTTGTTGACCCCTTCAAAGAACTCTAATAGACTAGTAAGATATGATTTCCCTTTACAGAAATTATGTTGACTTTTGACCAACAATTTATGCTCTTATGTGTCTGACAATTTTATTCTTTACTATTGTTTCAACTAATTTACCCGGTACTGATATTACACTTTCTGGTCTGTAATTGCCAGGATCGCCTCTAGAGCCCTTTTAAAATATTGGTGTTGCATTAGCTATCTTCCAGTTATTGGGTATAGAAGCTGATTTAAAGAACAGGTTACAAACCGTAGTTAATAGTTCTGCAATTTCACATTTGAGTCCTTCCAGAACTCTTGGATGAATGCCATCTGGTCCCAGGGACTTGTTACTGTTAAGTTTATTAATTAATTCCAAAACCTCCTCTATTGTCAATCTGTGACAATTCCTCAGATTGTCACCCACAAGAGACAGCTCAGGTTTGGTAATCTCCCTAACATCCTCGGTTGTGAAGATTGAAGCAAAAAATTAATTTAGTTTCTCCGTAATGACTTTATCTTAAAGTGCTTCTTTTGTATCTCGATCATCCAGGGGCCCCACTGGTTGTTTAGCAGGCTTCCTACTTCTAAATGTACTTAAAAAAATATTTTATTACTATCTTTTGAGTTTTTGGCTAACAGTTCTTCAAACTCCTTTTTGGCTTCTCTTATTACATTTTTACACTCCAAGTTAGTCTATACCAAAAGAACCAAGTAATCAATAATTTAGCAACACCCCATTAAAAGGGCTTCATTGAGTCTTAAATTCAGAGAAGAATTTAATATCCATGAAAATGAAATACTAGCAGAAAAAGCAAGAACCAGGCATGAGGCAGGCAGTTGCCATGCAACTGTCTTAAGTCCCTATTTCCCCTATTATTCTGGTCCCGGACTCCTCATCATTCCAAGTTGTCTAGTGTTCTCTCAAATGAATGAGAACACTAAATGCATTTTCACTAAGCCCAGCCGTGTTATATAGCTCTCACTTCTGGAGAAATTGCTAAGGCAATAGCCTCACTATTCAACTCAGCCACACATCTAGATTTATACTGAACTTCCTGCCATCAACTTTAAAAGATGAATCATAAGCGAATCCATATAAGAAGTGTCAAGTAGTATTGACTGCAGTAGCTTTAAGTGTTAAAACAGCAAAAGCCAAAGACAGTAACTACAGCAATTTGATCCTAGTCTAGTGGAAAGTCATTCTTTCCAGGCAAGCCTTAGTACTAATGTTCCATTTACATTGTCTTACTGTAAAAATTTACTTTAAAAAAAGAAAAAAGATCACCTGATGACCAAAGACAAAACTAATCCTCACCAGCACAAGCCAAAAATAAGAAGTCAAGTTTTAAATCTACTGATATTTCAAGAAAGTGAGAAAAATCAGATATCAAGTAGTATAAGAAAGAGCAAACTACCTGAAGCATCTGAACCGGAACCAGATCTGACTGACCCATCTGTGAAGGATGCGGATTCAGAATCAGAATCACTGGCTTCACTTCGTGTGTCATAGTCATTTCCTTCCTTCTGATCTCGCTCATCTTGTTCATATTCTTCTTCCTCCTCCTCGCCCTCCTCTTCTACCTCTTCATCGTCCTCCCCTTCATCATCTTCCTCTTCTTCCATTCCTTCCTCCTCATTTTCTGTGTTCCCTTGCTCCGAGGAACCGCTGCTGCCAGTTTCATGTTCTGAGCCATATTCCTCAGAGTTCACCTCCTCTTTAGAAGAATGGCTGGATCTGCTCAGTCTTCTATCTACATCGTGCCTAATTCTCTGAAGTTCAAAGAGAAAAATCAATCAGCAGTCACAGAACACACTGTCTGGATGCACAAAGTGCCTTAAGAGAAGGTGCCTTATAAAAGCTTCAAACAATAGTTTTATTTCTAAGGCTGCAATAACTTTTACTACCTCGGAACCATCTGGTGTGGAAGACTTTGCCCTTCTGTCAACATCTCTTTTCCTCATGCAAGTCTTTTCAAGTTGTCCTTTATATGGTTCCCTTGAACTGCTGCTTGACATACGGGTCTTTCGATCATCTGGGCGCTTGTTTCTATCAGACCTCTGATATTCCTCATTCTTGTACTCCGACAGTGGCTTTCCTTTTGTACTCACCATTCTTTTATTATTGCTAACTGATGAGCTAGGCGGCTTTGGCATCATTTGCCTTGATGAATGCATAGGAGGCTTCTGTCTTTTGCTTTCAGCACTTTCCATCCTGTCACTTTTTCTTTTTGACCCTTAAATAAAGACCAACAGAGACCAACTTCAAAGTTATTTTACACATCAGATTACAAGACTTTTTTTTACATTTGATAACATTTCTCCTTAAAATCAGCTTTATTGTCTTGAAGTTTCAGTTCCAAAACACCCTTAAAAATAATTAACCTTTCAAGATTATAGCATTTTATAAATACTAAATCCTTAACCTCCCAGTCACATTCATCTTTTCCATACTGAGACGGAGAAACTGATGCTGAAAGGCTAAGTGACCAGCACAAGGTCAAACAAGTTACAAGCAGAGCTGGGACTGGAAAAGAGGACTTCCTTGTTCGTACTCCTGTATTCAGTTTACTAGACAAAAAAATAACTGGTAAGGTAACACATCTGCAGAAAACCCAGATTCACTGTGCTCTTCAGATAAAGAGAAGCCCTATTTTATAACATTTGTCCATAAGGTCAGAGATTACATTATAATGCAGTTGCACAAAAACCGTTTGGGATTCCATTACCCAGGTTATGAACATTGTCACCTTGCAGACTTTAATCATCCTGCACTGTAAAATTTTCCTGTCTACTTTTTAGCAAGATATCTGAGTAGTAAAACCACGTACCCTTTTTCTCATTTTTATCTTGCTCACTATCAGGATTATACAGCTCATCATCTTGGTCTGGAGCATCAGTCAAAATGTCATCCAGAACATTCAGTTCACCATCTGAAAATAATATACATAAATTACAAATATTATTGACAATACTCCAATCCAAAGAAATTCTCTGAAACAGTGTTTGTAACTAGCATTAGTTTTTGTGTCATTACATTTACAAATACATTAACATAGCAATGGAACTTAACAGCTTTTCAGTTTCCTCCTTGACTTTAGTTTCAAGTGTCAACAAAATTCAACACGAGACTGTTGCAAGGTAAGGGCATCAACCTTTATGAGGGTCAAAGTTCAGCTCACTTCTGTGACATAGTGTCTGTCAAAAAGAGAGGGATTATGAGACTTGCAATCCATATGTCATGGAAACTGCATGCTACTATCAAAGCATGTGAATAACAAAAATTCCAGACCAAAGAAAGCAGCAAAGGGAGGTCAGGGAAATGATAGAACTTAATGACTCTGTCAAGGAGACAGGAAAGGCAGGAGGGCTCATCTTGTCAAAGGGAAAGAGCTTAAGGGAAACAGATGCAAAAGAAGCCTGGAGAGGAGCCAAAGGCTTGTTTGAGAGCCCTACATGAAGAGGAGTAAAACCCTGCAAGAGAGGCAAGTGTCTACTCAGACCCTGATGATGCTCTGGTCACAAATTTGAACTCCATTAGCCAGGGATCACAGACACCAGAGGCTTCCCTACCAAGAATACAGCCTTCCACATCTGAAAGTTCTACAGAAACGAAGCAAGAAGGGAGGCTGTCTGAACAGAGCGAAATGAAACTAACAAAGTAGCAAGGGGTCAGTGGGAACTGAGGTCAAGTTCCCAGCATGCAGCTTTTTCTTTCTCATAACATCCATACCCCATAATTCACTCTCATTTTAGAGAGAGATCCCACAACCCCACATGGCACTACCCATCCTCTGACTGAAGGATGAAGTCTGCACAGCTCTGTACAGTCTCATGAACATTGCAAATACAGGACGCATGATTCTCCAATAATATTGGAGATGCAGGAAGAACCATAACAACCGGGGACATGATCATTTTTTTTGAGGACAGGCTGCTGATGGACATAGTGAAAAACAATTCAAGGCTGTTGGTGGCATTCATAAAGCAGCTGTAGATGGCAGAGCATCAATTCTGGGCCCAAGAAATGAGCACTGACTGCTGCGATCACTTCACAATGAAGGGGATGACTAGCAGTAGCTGCAGAACTCTAGGATGCAAAAGGCCACATTCCTGAATCTGTGTGCAGAGCTCACCTCGCCAGTGGATGGACAACAAATGAGACAGTCCAGAAGTGAGTGATGATTGCACTATGAAAACTTACAATGCTTGATTATAACTATTTCCCACCGATGAGTAGCAGAGTTGGAAAATCCTCAGCAGGGGTGGTTTTCATGCAAGTGTGTAGGGCCATTAATCATGTCCTGCTATGCAGGTGTGACTCTTGCAAAGTGCAAGATGTCATTGTTGAATCTGTAGCAATGGGGCTGCTAAACATTGGTGGCACAAACAAACAGCATGCCTCTCCCTATTTTGGCACCACCACCTTGCCACAGAGTACTTCAACAGAAATGGCTTCATTTCCACAGTTTTGCAAGTCTTGGTGGATCATCTGGGTTATTTCACCGATACTGGTGTGGGCTGGTCAGGGAAGGTGCATTATGCTTGCAACTTTACCACCACAGGACTGTTCAGAAAGTTGCAAGCAGGGACATTCTTTCATCATCTCCAGTGGTAATCCACCAGTCAGGAAATACCAGCAGTAATTCTAGGGAGACCCAGCATACCACATGCTTCTCTGGTTCGTGAAGTCATATACCAGCCACCTTGACAACACCAAGGAAAGATAACTGCCAGCTCAGCAGGTACTGATTGACAGTTATGCTTCTGAAGGCATATTGGGGTTATTTATTCACTGCAATCCAATCTTGTGAGAGAAACACCCCAATAATGTTAGCTGCCTGTTGTGTCCTGCATAATATTTGTGAGGCAAAGGGGGAAAAGGTGCTGCCGGGGTAGAGAGACGAGATGCAGTAGCTGTCTGGTGAGTTTGAACTGCCAGACACAATGGCTACCAGGGGAGCTCAGTGTGGAGCTATGAAGTTGAGTGAGGCTTTGAAAAGCACTTTAACAGTCTGCCATCGTAGTGTGATATGACAGACTGTGCTCTACGTGGCCTTGAAATTCTGGGGCCTGTTAAGTATTGTAAATGTACATCAGGGACTACACATCTGTCATGCAATGAACCGATGAATTATTCTGTTCTCCTCTATCTTTATACACTATTACACTTTTACTGAGACTGAATTATGTGATGCTTGCTGTACATTTACACAACTAGAGTGTTTTCTTGAATCTAAGAGATCTCTGGTGCTGTAAACTTCCAATATTGAGGGCTCTGAGTACTGCTATACATTCTGCAGAAGACGTGGTGAACGAATAAAGTTTATTTTCAAAAATAGAAATTTACTAACAAAAGCAGTGAAAGAAGTGCTAAAAAAGACAATACAATACAAACTTCTCACATAAATTAACCAAATGCAACTTTATATTTAGAATGGCAGCAAACAGTTTTGTCCATTTCAGCACAGAAATGCAGTCAATTTTAGCGACAGGTACACCAACCAGTACCTTGAATGCAACAGTAAGTGACTGCGACATCTCTGATGCAAGCCCGGCATCCAAAAGTATCTGGAAATATGTTGCCTCTTTCCCTCGGCAGTATAAAGCTTGATGGAGGTCTTTGCCAGAAACGACTAGATTTGCTGTACTGTTTATGACCCTGTTTACCTGAAGAAGGGCAGTGGATAGAGGTGGGACTTTGGAGAGTGAGATCAACTGCCCAGCTGGGAAGCAGGGGGCTCTGGGCTGGAGAGGGGGAGCAGGCAGAGCCCACCTGGATGCAGGAGAGACTTGGATGTGCTGTGCTGAGGAAGGCCAGACCTGAGGGTCCCAAGAGTTCCTGTGCTGTGTTCTATGCTCAGTAAACCCTCCTGTTTTATGCTGGCTGAGAGTCACTCCGGTCTAGAGAACAGGGTTGCATCATCCCCTTAGGGCAGGCCTGCACAACATGCAGCCCGGGGGCCACAAGCTGCCCTCACAGGCTCACTGTGCGGCCCGCAGGGGGTGAGTAGGGGCGGGGCAAGCCAAGCAGTGGGGTGGGGTGAAGCGGATGGGGGCGGGATGAGGGCAGGGCTTTTTGGCCCGCAGCTGTTTTTTTGCAGTAATATGGCCCTCGCTGCTTTCCGAGTTGTGCAGGCCTGCCTTAGGGGGTAGAGGCCCCAGGGGTCCCAGGCAAGGGAAACTCCCTGAGGGGGCCCATGGCAGAGACAGGCGTGCGGCTCCAGGAGGTGCAGGGGCTAACCCCAAAAGGGAGTGGACCCCTGAGAAGAATTGTCTCACTGAAAGGGGCACCCCCCACGGACCGCACGGGGCCAAGAGTGGGCATGACCTGTGAGTCCGTGACACAGAGCATCAGACTTATAACCACCAGTGCTATTCTTACAGTATACTCATGCATGATCTGCAACTTAAAGGCCTGGTTAAACATACATATGTAAGAATTGTTTTTTAAAAATGTTATGTTACCAACTGCGTATCAGAGTATTAAAACTAGAAAAAAAATCAACACGTTTGCTTTTTGCTCAGTACTAAACGGTAAAAAAATGAAATTAATCAATTTTCTTTTGCACTTGTACATTTGCTGTAACATTTGGTTTAAAAATGCTATGGGGAATTTATAAAAGCTTGCATTTACAATTCCTAGACTGAAAGAATATATTAACCTGGCAATGTGTCTTTTTCAATACCATATCAGCAAGTACACATGCACATGGCAGTAAGCATCATCAGAGCACTAGGAACTATCATACTGCAGTATTGGTTTCAAAAGGCAGAGAAGCAGACAGACACCAGAGGAGACGGCACGACTGGAGACAAAGCTCACAATTCCCTTCTGATGTTTGAATGTGATGTATTAAGTAGTACTAATATGCACACATAGCTATGCTTTCACTGTCATTACCATCACTATGTATACCCATGCTCATCCTTTGAGCAACACTAAGGAAGTTAGAAAGAGAAAAGGCCTGTTAGAGTATGCAGCCAATTCTGCCAACCACAGTGCTGTTCCCTTTGGTATACTGCTTATAGGAAAATCCCAAGAGTTAAAAACACCAGAATTACAAACTGATCAGTCAACCACACACCTCATTTAGAACCAGACATATGCAATCAGGCAGCAGCAGAGAGAAAAAACCCCAAAACAACCCCCCCCGCCCCCAAATCATAGAATCAGAGAATATCAGGGTTAGAAGGGACCTCAGGAGAACATCTAGTCCGATGGGTCTCAAACTTTTGAGAACCACGGCCCATTTTTCCTTCCTCGGCTGCCACAGCAGACCCTTGTATGTCTGCCGAAAAGCCGCTGAATAAATTACTCGCAGACATGCCGAGCGCTCCCAAAAGAGCTCGGCATGTCCGCCGAAAAGCTGCCGAATGCGGAAGTAATTCATTCGGCAGCTTTTAAGCGGCAGCAGGAGCTCACAACCCCCCTGGAAGTGCTTGGCGACCCCCTGTTTGAGAAACCCTGATGTAGTCCAACCTTCTATTCAAAGCAGGACCAATCCCCAGTTAAATCATCCAACAAATTTTTGCCCCATATTCCTAAAAGGCCCCCCTCAAGGATTGAACTCACAACCCTGGGTTTAGCAGGCCAATGCTCAAACCACTGAGCTATCCCTCCCCTCCTAAATATAGTACAGTACTGTGGTAAGCACACAGGGAAAATAAAGGGATAATTTAAAAATAAAGATTTGATAAAGTAAAGAAACTGCTTCTATGCTTGTTTTATTTAATTAAGATGGTTCAAAACAGCATTTTTTCTTCAGCATAGAAAAGTTTCAAAGCTGTATTAAGTCACTGTTTAGTTGTAAATTTTTGAAATAACCAATTAATATTTTGTTCAGCATTATGAACATTTCAGAGTTACGAACAACCACCATTCCCAAATTGTTCAAAACTCTGAGTTGTACTGTACTACTTCGGTGGAGTACAGTTTTAAATGCCCAGTCAAAGCAATGTAATACTTTGGTGGTTGGGTTTAAGTGTGGAGGGTGCTGTTGGTGGCCTGTGATATACAGGACAAGACTAGATTAGGGATTCTCAAATGGGGGTCACAAGGTTATTACCTGGGGGTCATGACCTGTCAGCCTTGTGGCTGGCAGGGTCACGAAATGTCAGCCCCTATTAAATTAAAAAACCCTGTTCTAATTTATAAGGGGTGGTGCTGCGCTCAGAGGCTTGCTGTTCAAAAGGGGCTGGCGCCTCTACCATTTCTCTGATATTTAGTCCATTTTCCCTCCTGTCAGTAATTCCAGTCTATTACTCTGTAGTGCTGCACATCACCCTGAAAAGAGCTACAACATTTATAAATATAGGAAATCATCTCAAAGTTGTTACGTGAAGGGGTCTCAGCAGCTGTAGCTCCTGCGCTGGAATCTCTGCACACAGATACCCCACCAAGTAAAAGGGAGCCCTAAACAATGGCCTGTAGAGCAGCTGCCATGGCTCCGCCACCACCCATCCCCCGCCACCCCACACCTCTAAGACATCACAGCATGATGGGGTAATCTGATGGGCATACAACACAAATGAATGGTATGAAGTTTAAAGTAGGGGCTATTCCCACCTCAGGGCAGTAACATGTTATACAAGCTGACCAGCACAAATTATGTATACAGCCCACTCAAAAGTTTCACAGATGGATCTACATCCAGTTCCTTCATCCCTAGAATATGACTGACACGTCAGAAGAAATTTATGAAATTTTTTTGTAATTAGGTTCATTTAGGTAATTAAATTTTTGTAATTAGACTCCGGTAAAACCAAAACGAGAATCTCCATATCCCTCCCCTCCCACTGCAGGGCAGCGGACCCCCCCTCCCAGCCAGTCCCACAGGAGAGCTGAGCCTCCCAGCCAGTCCCCCCACATCCTCTCTACCCCTGCAGGGCAGCTGAGCCCCTCCCAGCCACTCTCCCCAGATACCATCCCTCCCGCAACAACGCTGACCACCCCCCCAGTCAGACCCCCCACATCCCATTGATCCTGGAAGGCAGCTGAGCCCCCCCCAGCTAACCCTCCACATCCCCTCCGCCCCCGCAGGGCAGCTTAGCCCCCCCACACCAGCCAGTCCCCCCCATCCTAGCTTAGCCCCCCCCAGTCCGTCCGTCCCCGCCAGTTCCCCCCCATCCCCTCTGCCCCCGCAGCGCGGCTTAGCCTCCCAATCCCCTCCACGGCAACCGACCCTTCCGTCCGTCCCCCAAAGCGTCCACCCCAGAGCAGTGCGGAGAGGGGACGCCCCCCCCCCCGCTACCTTTCTCCTCCCGGCTGTCCGCCGCCATCCCGCCGCCTCCCCTCAGGGGCCGGCCGCCTCGCGCTCTGCTCACAGCGCCGGCGAAGTGGGACACGGGGGGGGCGGGGCGGGGCGCTGGGCCGCGCTGAGGAGCCGGGCAGGGCTGCGGGGTCCCGTCGCGGGCCAGGCCGGGCCGCCGAACGTCCGGCTGCAGCGCCCCTAAGATGGAGGCTGCTTCCTGCGCGAAACAATCCCCCTCCCAGCATGCACCGCTTTGTTTACGCTCCCGGCGTCACAATGTAGGTGGCGTGTGACGTCATCGCGTAGAGTCGGCCCGGAAGGGCGCCCGTCGCTCAGGCGAGGCGGGCCCCATCACGTGACTCTACAGGGCGCCTTCGGCCGCCGCCATTTTGCGCTGCCCCCCAGTCCTCTCTTCCGCTAGAAATGGCGTTTAGGATCCTAAAATATCAGGGTTGGAAGGGACCTTAGGCCACGTGGTCCAACCCCCTGCTCAAAGCAGAATCAATCCCCAGTTAAATCATCCAACACATTTTTGCCCCATATCCCTAAATGGCCCCCACAAGGATTGAACTGACAACCCCGGGTTTAGTAGCCCAATGCTGAAACCACTGAACCATCCCCCTGTTCCCCCCCACAAAGGGTCTTTAGCCCCCCCTTCCACTCCCCAAAGCCTCCCCCTCCTGGATAGTGCTGATGGATCCTGCAGACAGGAACGTGCACGCAGAATTCCTCTCCCTCAAAATGGGCGGCCCGGCTGCTGCCCGCCACTGGGGATGCCAGACCCAGCAGAAGACAATGCTGGGGCTAGGGCGACCAGATGTCCCAATTTTATAGGGACAGTCCTGATATTTGGGGCTTTTTCTTATATAGGGTCCTATTACCCCCCCACACACACACACCCTCTGTCCTGATTTTTCACACTTGCTGTCTGGTTACCCTACTGGGGGCGGCACACAGGAGGGTTCCCCGCGGCTGCAGTTCCCAGCACGCCCTGAAGGAAGGAGGCAGCGGCGCGCAGGGAACGCTGGGCAGGTCGGGAACCCGGCACCAGGCTGTTTCTCGTGCATCCCTGGGCTCTAGGAGGGTAGAGCCTGTGGGTGTCTTGGGGGCTGGGCTTTGTGGACAAGGAGGTGTGAGTGTCCCACCCTCCTCTCCCCGACTGGGCTCTGGGGAAGAAGAGGGCAGAAAAGGAGGAACTAGGTTATCCTACGGAATTTGTGTGCATGCGTCTGTTGTCACAGACGTACTTGCTGACAGGTATTTTGAAATAAATTACCAGCATAATTGAAACTGGTATGATTCTATAGGGTTGTTCTGACAAATAACATCTGCAGAATTTTAAAATACTGTGTGCAGAATTTTTATTTTTTTCATGCAGAATTCCCCCTGGAGTATAGAGCACAGGGTACCACTCAATCAGCACGTGGGGCTGGGTAGGTTGCATGCACAGGCCTCTAGGCAGGCTGCTCCCCTGTCTGCATCCTGGAGGGAAAGGTGAGAGAAGGAAACTGTAAGCTAAATAGCAAAACAATTGGTTAGAAATAAAACTTTGTCAGTGATTTTAAACTTGTTCGCCCTGGACTCCTTGGGGGTCCACAGACTTAAGATTTCTAAAGGTGTCTGTACCACCATTCAAAATTATTTAGGGGTCTGCAAATGAAAAAAAAGTGTTAAACCCTCCTGTAAGTATTAGAATGTTATGAAAAAGATTATACAACCAGTTCTTACACACACACTCCCTCCTTGGTAAGCAGCACCATCTTCAGGCAATTGTCCTCATCAAATTACAGAGCTGTGAGTATGTCTACACTGCAGTTAGACATCTGTGGCTGGCCAGTGCCAGCTGACTTGGGCTAACGGGCTATTTACTTGTGGTGTAGATATTTCGGCTGGGGCTGGAGCTTGGCTCTAGGGCAGTGGTTCCCAAACTAACAACCCGTGAACTCCTTTCACTAAAATATCACGTCTCACAAACCCCTTCCTAAAAAATGAATATTTCCAGGGATTTTCTCTTTTACCCGAGTACAAATTATAAAAGCAGTGATCTTGGAAATATAAAATGTGTTTTTATGGTATGCTTGTTACACACTAGTTATTAATTATTAATCATTACAGCATTTTAATTACATTATGAAAACAGCAACACTCTTCGAAGATCTCACTTTTGTAGCTTGTATTACTTTGGATACGCTTGCTGTAAAACAAGGATGTTTCATCAAGAAGTATCAGATATGAAACAGCATGAAGGTATTTAAGAGGCCAACTCAAAGGCCAGGTATACACTAGCCGCCGAATCGGCAGGTAATGATCGATCTATCAGGGATCGATTTATTGTGGCTAGTCTAGACATGATAAATTGATCCCCGAGTACTCTGCCGTTGACTCCAGTACTCCACCGCCATGAGAGGTGCAGGCGGAGTCAACGGGGGAGCGTCGGCAGTCGAGTCAGCGCCGTGAAGACACCACGGTAAGTTGACCTAAAAACGTCGACTTCAACTACGCTTTCTTGTAGCTGAAGTTGTGTATCTTAGGTTGATTTCCCCCACCCCCAACAGTGTAGACCTGGCAAAGAGTTCCTCTTACACAAGCATTCAGGTAAGCCTACACATAAGCCTGAATCAGTTGACCCAGACTTTGAGACTTGCCACTTTTTTAAATTGAAGTGGAGATGAACTCTGTCATGCATTTGGGGCCCTCCGCAGTTGTGCAAGGGGTTGGGGAGATAGTGCAAGTGTCTCCTCCCTGGCACCTCTGTGAGGCACTTGCTTTAGATTCCCCTGAGCACCTTGATTCTGGTACAACCGCCTCCACACTAGGGCTTCTACTGGTATAATTATTTCGGTTAAAAAAAAACCACAGACACCACAAACTCTCTAAAGACAAGACCAATAATTTATGAGAACATGTACGGAACAATTTAAAGGATTTGAACTCTCCATTTCGCTTTACAACTTTTCTCTTATGTAAGTTGAATACCTCAGTCTTCAAAAGTAGAATAGGATCCCATCATTATGTAAAACAGTTTGTATTTGTTATGTCAGTCTCATACCAAATCAAAAGATGGCAGCATTTCATGTCTGATGTGCAGTTTAGATCACAAATCAGAGGGAAGCATCAGATTTTCCACGCTGTAACATTAAAAAAAACTCCAACATGTTGTAATCTCTGTTTTTAAAAAAAGAAAAGAAAGTTAGTACCCATTGTGACATTGCACTCCATAATGTTTTATGGAAATATGCTTTTGAGTGTAAATACGATGTAACTGGAACATGCTTCATGCAAAAGGTCTCTTGTAAATTATAATTACAAAGGTTATAACCTACTGAATATATTCCTCCTATTTGGATGAATATATCATTCTTGTATCTGAAACTAGAAATATGACAGGTTTAAGATTAGCAGCTGTGATAATCTGTCTCCATAAATAAGACGAGGGACACTTGTGGCACCTTAGAGACTAACCAATTTATTTCAGCATAAGCTTTTGTGGGCTATAGTCCACTTCATCAGATGCATAGAATGGAACAGAAGTAAGATGGATTTATATACACAGAAAGCAAAAAAAAAAAGCTGTACATTAGCATACCAATTCTAAGAGGCTGTTTAATTTGGATGGGCCATTATCAGCAGGAGAAAAAAAACCTTTTGAAGTGGATCTTTGTCTGACAGGAGATAAAAACTATTGAAGGGAAATTAACTAGGGAAATGCAATCAATTAGTGTAATGAGAGAGCCATTCACAATCCCTGTTCAGTCCTTGGTTAATAGTGTCCAAGTTGAAAATTAATTCCAGTTCCTCAGCTTCTCGTTGGAGTCTGTTTTGGAAGTTTTTCTGTTTTAAAAGTGACACCTTCAAGTCTTTAATGGCATGGCCAGGGAGATTGAGGTGTTCTCCTACTGGTTTTTGAATGTTATGATTCCTGATGTCAGATTTGTGTCCATTTATTCTTTTGCATAGAGACTGTCCAGTTTGGCCAATGTACATGGCAAAGGGGCATTGCTGCACATGATGGCATATATCACATTGGTAGATGTGCAGGTGAATGAGCCTCTGATGGTGTGGCTAATGTGATTAGGTCCTATGATGGTGTCAGTTGAATGGATATGTGGACAGAGTTGGCATCGGGCTTTGTTACAAGGATAGGTACCTGGGTTAGTGTTTTTGTTGTGTGGTGTGTGGTTGCCGGTGAGTATTTGTTTCAGGTTGGCGGGGTGTCTGTAAGCAAGGACTAGTCTGTCTCCCAAGATCTGTGAGAGAAGCATATTTTGCTGGAGAAACTGCATGGCCCTTAGCCATTTGTTTTTGTATGGCTCGCATTGCATACTGAATGCTCGGAGACAGTCAAGAGCCAGGAAGTGTTAGGTGAAGGAACACAAGTACCTGGGAACAGTCTCACTCCAGCACACCTTGGTCCTATCTAGTGTGCTGGCCTACCTCTCATTGTGCCCAATGCCAGCTGCTTAAGAGGAGTGTATAAAACCATTCCTAAGAAGAAGCTGAAACACTGTGCCACGGAAGAAACTTCTTCCTGATTTTACCTCATGCCTTGAAGCAAGTTTACTGAGAGCATCTCTAATATCTTCTCTCTACTGGGTCAAATTATCCTTTGACGTCAGTGGAGTGATGCCTGCTGGGAACTGGCCTGCTGTTCCTAGCCAGTGATGCCAGCATCTAACTCTTTTTTTCTCTTTTTTTTTTGGTAAATATTACAAAGCTTTTTGTCCCACAAGCGGGTGCTATTTCTATGCTGTAGAAAAATCCATTTTAAATCTACTAACTTCTTAATTTCCTCAAATGCCCTCACTATTTTTAGGACACGCTTCATTTTCAGTGTGTTTGCCAATGTTAACCAATTAAAGCTAGCGGGCCCGTGAGTAAGTTCTCATCACCATTTTACAGGTGGGGAGACAAGACAGAGATGTTTATTATAGCTGGAGGTCTATTGACAGCTATAATAAAGCAGCCTTAAGCATTTAGAGTATAAACCTGTGTCCTTAGTCACTTCTACCTGTGCAGCTGATTCTTTCCAGAACTGGCCTCTGCCCATGTGTGACTGCAGAAAGTTTCAATTTAAAATGGTTTGATCACTCAGATATGTAGGCTTCCTTTTCACTTACTCTAAAGCCCTGCTAGCCCTGCCTATTATTAGCCTTTAACAATACACACAGCAGGTGAAACTCTGTGTGTGGAAGTGGCCCGCTCCTGCCAGAGCTTTTCCTACACCAGGGCAGTTGGTAGTATGGGGACCCTAGTTGGGATTTTACAGAAGTGCCATCCTGACAGCACAGCCCCTCCTGGTGCTGAGGAGACATACCCTCCCCTTCCAGTAGAGGAGTCTTGCTTCCCCTGGTCTTCTCTCTCAGGAGGGGAGATGCAGCCAGACCTGATTAGAATTGGTCAAAGTTTTCAATGGAAAATGCCATCTTGTCAGAACCAAAACCTTCCCGAGGAGTGTGTCCTGGACAAACTTGCCTGGCTTCCTTCCAGCACACCTGGCTGGCTGCTGGGATTCCTAGGCAGAAATTGAGCTTTGATCAGGTCTAGTTCTGACACTGCCATGTAGTTGTGCAAGTAGGACAGAGCAATTAGTGGCTCTCGCCAGTTCCCTGGCACACCTATAGCTTATCCTGGTAGTGAGCCAGAGTTAGTTTAATCTAATAGCTTTCCCTCCTGGCTCCTACTAGAGCAGGGGTTCTCAAACTTGGGGTCGGGACCCCTCAGGGATTGCAAGGTTATTACATGGAGAGGGTCGCGAACTGTCAGCCTCCACCCCAAACCCCGCTTTGCCTCCAGCATTTATAATGATGTTAAATATATTAAAAAGTGTTTTTAATTGATAAGGGGGCAGAGTCGCACTCAAAGACTTGCTATGCGAAAGGGGTCACCAGTTTGAGAACCACTGTACTAGAGGCCTCTGCATTTCCTGGAAGGACGTTGAGACTCCGGCTCTCTTCCCTGGCTCAGCCCTTCTGCATAGTGTGAGCATGCAAGTGATAGCTGGCTTGTGAAAGGGAACAGGGCCAATGGTTAGCGTGCTACTCTGTGACCCCAGAGATCCTGCTCTGCTGCCTACTTCTGTGACCTTGGGCAGATCACTTAGGCCTGGTCTACACTGGGGTGGTGGTGGGGGGTCGACCTAAGATACACAACTTCAGCTACGCGAATAGAGAATAGCATAGCTGAAGTCAGCGTATCTTAAGTTGACTTACCTAGGCGGCAGCAAGTCAATTGCTATCGCTCCCCCGTCGACTCCGGTTCGGCCTCTCACGGCAGTGGAGTTCCAGAGTTGATGGGGAGAGCGCTCGGGGACCGATTTATCACGTCTATACTAGATCTTAAGGAAAGAGGAGTTTCAGATCTTAAGGAAAGAGGAACAGGCTGAAGCTGTAGTGGGGCCAAAGGGGGAGCCACTCAGGGCTGGGGGAGATGCTACTTCATTGCTACCACGAGGGGACAGCCCATCTGTCTCTAAAGACATAAGAACAAGAATCTGGTTTTCCAATTCCTGGTGACTGCAAATATATGCACATGTAGATATCTAGGTACATATATGCAGATTTGATTAAAGCTATTTGAAAGCCTAGTATAGGCTTGTCTGGATATGCTTTAGCAGTAATAACCCAAAGTGACATGTTCAGTCAGCAACAAGCTTTGCTTCCAAGTGTGTAGCAAAACCAGTGGAGCTGGCTGGACATTTTTTGACAATGTTTTTCATTGTCAAAAGCTCTTGCTGGAAGGGGTTGGTTTTGACTAGGGTGACCAGATGTCCCGTTTTTACAGAGACAGTCCCATATTTAAGCCCTCCTGCTGCTATCCTGACTTTTTCTTAAATATGGGCAAATTGTCCCTGTAGTGGGGCGGCTGCTCCACTCCAGCAGAAATGGGGTTAAAACAACCCTGCAAAGGGCTGCAGCTAGGGAAAAGCAGCCCAGCAGAGGGCTGCAACAGTGGAAGCAGCTGGGGCAATGGGAGACTAGCCAAGCAACAGACTTAGGGTATGTCTACAGAGTAACTAGACACCCCAACCTGCAAGGTCTTAGAACCCAGGCTCCAGCCTGAGCCCAGATGTCTACACAACCTGAAACAGCCCCACGACCCATGAGCCTGAGTTGGCTGTCATGGGCCAGCTGTGGGTTTTTCTTTGCTGTGTAGATGTGTCCTGAACGACCGATCAGACCATGGCTTTGGCAATATTTTTTGGGCTAAAACAAGAGAATTTCAGAAATGCGAGAACCTCCTGACATCTTGACATAACTTTTTATTGAGGCGGCAGGGGCTGGATTCACAAGGGGGAGTTTAGGCACTAATTACACAACTGTTGGTGCAACCTCACTTACAGCCTTTAGCTCAGTGGTTAGGGCATCACCTGGGAAACCCACCTTTGAATCTCTGCTCAGGAGCAGGGACTGGATCCCAGGTGTTCCCCTGCTTCTCCCATTAGTGCCTGACCCATCAGGTAGAGGAGGGGTGGGCTGGATTCGGCCTGACAGCCATTTTAAGCTGGCCCATGAGCTCCTGCTGTGGAACGGGGTCTGGGGCTTGCCCCGCTCCAGCTGAAGTGGGGGCTGCAGCACGCAGTTCCCAGAAGCAGCTGCATGGCCCTGCTCTGGCACTTTAGCAAGCTCAGGGGCTGCTCCACTCTGTAGGAACTGGAGAAGGGACATGTCACTTCTGGGAGCCACTTGAGGTAAGTGCTGCTTGGAGACTCCTCCCCCCAGCACCTAACCCAAAGCCCGAGCCCTGATTCCCCCTTCCACCCTCCAAACCCCTTGGTCTTAGCCTGGAGCACCGTTCTACACCCCAAAGTTCTCATCCCCCGCCCCACCCCTGAGTCTGCACCCCCAACCAGAGCCCTCACCCCCTCTCAGGGCCCAACCCCAATTTTGTGAGCTTTCATGCCCGCCTTGAAATTTCTATTCCCCCATGTGGCCCACTAGAGAATCCTTCTGTTTTTCTGGCCCAGTGATGATACAAAGTGGAACAGCTTCAAGAGATGCTGAGACCTGCCCTATGGTCTGGAAGTTAAGGAAACTCACCTCGGAGTTCCAGTCCCTGCTCCAAAGTGGGGAACTGAATAAGGGTCTCCCACATCTCAGGTGAGTGCCCTAGCCACTGGACTAAGGGTGGCACCAAAGGCTTGGCTACACTTGCAGATGTAGAGCGCTAGGAGTTAAACCAGCCTTTGGAGACCGCAGCAGGAAAACATGCTGCCCTGTGTTTACGCTGTCAGCTGCAAGTGCGCTAGCGTGGCCACATTAGCAGCTCTTGCAACTCCTCAGAGAGCAGTGGATTGTAGTAGCAATCCCAATGTGCAAGTGTCTGCAATGTGCTTTTCAAAAGGGGTGGGTGGGTGTGACAGGGAGTGTGTTATGTGTGTGGGGGAGACACTATGTTTCGGGGGGCTGAGAGTGTGTCAGCATGCTGTCTTGTAAGTTCAGATAGCAGCAGACTCCCGCACACTCACAGCAGCAGCGTTCCACACTAATGGTTGCTTTGTCCCAGGGCAGATAAGCCTGCCGGGTGTCAGAAACAGAGCTTTGAAAGGAAAAGCCGCACGCCTGCAGCTGAGTTCAAAACAGTGACCAGCATGGTCACTGGACTTCAGGGGATCGTGGAACGTTTCCGGAGGCCGATCACAGCACAGTAATGGAACACGTCGTCCACACTAATGGCCGGGCGTTTCAGCTGGGATGCAGCAAGCGTTATGCTTCTCGTGGAGGTAGATTACCAGGAGCGCTCCAGCTGCAGAGTCCAGGCACTCCACTGCCTTGCCAGTGTGGTTGCTTTAATAAGCTCTAACTTGCAAGAGTAGCCAATCCCCAACTCAAGATTTTCCCTTTTTGTGAATCCAGCTCTTCATTTCCTTTTGTTTCAATGAATCCCCCAACCAAACTTTTCTGACTCTTCTGATTTCTGGAAAAATTCAGTTTTGGCTCAACCTGAACCAATTTCTCCCCTCCCCCAGCCCTGAATTGCCATTGACCTGAACCATCAACACAGGTGTAGTTGTGGGTGTGAGTCCCAAGGAAGCATCATGATGGAGCTGCTTCGACACAGAGCTTGTTAGACTGGAAGACTTGGGGATTTCTCAGCAAGGAAACTGTCTACTGTGTTCCAGGAAGCAGGATTGTGTGTCTCTTTTGTAAATAAGATGACACCAACCGTATACCTGATTAGTCATTGATTGTTCACAATCAGAAACAACCCTGAAGAGCTCCAGTAATGTCTAACTGTTCGGACCAACTTGATCCTTACCCTTCTTTGAGCTGTGACTTAGATGCCAATGATTCCTTAAAGGTCAACATGAAGTGAGGCATCACCCTCTGAGGTGAATGCGGGAGGTTGCACCTCTTGGAATGGCTGTTTGTCTCTCCGGACACTCAAGCAGACATCAGTGCACTAGTCAAACTCTGTTCATGTTTTTACAGCCGTAAGGGCTAGAGACATGATTCCTTTTTAAATGGAGAGCCAAAGTGATAGAGAACAATCCCGATGCCTGTCAGAACCATTAGGCTCTTTGGCAGTGTCCCACGTGTTGGGAGATGCTGGGAGAGATAAGGCATGTGGTTTTGGTGAATCAAGGTCCCAGAACCCGGCAAGTGAGCAGGAGCT
This sequence comes from Dermatemys mawii, assembly GCA_007922305.1. Lineage (NCBI taxonomy): Eukaryota > Metazoa > Chordata > Testudines > Dermatemydidae > Dermatemys > Dermatemys mawii. Next base: position 3,592,085 of record ML677375.1, read on the forward strand.
CACTTTTGCAACATGCAAACCGCTCTGGCCACCATCCAGCAGAACCCTTTTCCCATGCTTGATGTCAGTGGCACCCCACGTGTGCTTAAGGTTAAGCATGTGCTGAGTCGGGGCCAAAATGCTCAGCACTTGCAGCATATGAAGGAGTCAAACTGGATGGGGTGGCAGGTTGGGAAAATGCTGGGAGGCTGAGACCACCGTGTTTGGTCTGTTTCTGTGTTATCAATGTTCAAAACCAGCACTGACCTATCCTGGGAAGAGACCTAGGGACTTTTCTGCTACATGGCAGAGGCACTAATTCAGGGAAGATTTATGCATGTGCTTAATGCCAAGTGAAGCCAAGAAGACCAAAGCTGATGCTGAAGCACTTCTCTGAATAGGAAGTGGTGCAGAGGTGAATGATTTCCTGGCAAATACACTCAGTGTTGGCTTATTCAACAAAGAATGAGGAAATAAAGAGAGAGAGTATGAAGTGGGTGATAAAAATGAGGCAGGTCATTATTGCTTAAGAATCCAGCACTTCGTGGACATACACAGTAACCAGCAAGGTAACTTCCCTGTCCGTGTCTTCCCCTCTTCCCCTCCAGCAGGTTGTTATATAGGTAATCCCACCCTGGGATATCATGTGAGAAGGGGACCCCAGATACTTAAAATCAGGAATGGTGCTGTCCTTGCTAATGGCTGGAAAGCAACAGGCACATTTCCCCAGATGCTTTGAAATTTTTATGGGAAAACATGTCGATGTATTACTTGCAAAAACTGCACTTTCATCACCTGACTACCAGCAGGTCACTGAGTGGGGTCATCCTCGGTCTTGTCTAAACACAAAAGTTGCATGACTTTAGCTTTACCTTAGAGTTAAAGCAGTACAGCTCTCCCTACAGTGGAAGTAGTTATACCACTATAAAAATGGCTTATCCCTGAATGAGTGAGAGAGGAAATAAACGATTCCACCATAATGCACCTTTATTGCCGTAAAATTATCCTGCTAAAACACATATCCTAACCCAAACAGCTATACCAACACAAAAACTATCTAGATGTGGCCCTAAAATATACTTTCTATCAGCTTTTTCTTAGAGTGAAAAACCACTCCCTTTTCAAATGTTACTATTTCTTCTCTTGGAAACTGCCTGATGGATGGAAGTGTTATCCACACTACTCTAATTATTAGTGTTTCTAAGGCACTAATTAGCACAGCAACTAATCACAACCCATAGGCTAAAAGCTAGCAGGGATGTTGCCTGAGGGAAGTTAGTGAGATGGACTTGTTTGGAATTTTGAGCTATGATGCCGTTTCATTAGGGAGATGCAGAAATGTTACACACTTTGCAAGGCAGCCAAGCTGAAGGCCTTTGGGTTGGCGTGGTTTTACAAAGGTGCCTAAGCCCTGGTCTACACTATGAGGTTAGGTCAAATTTATCTGCATTAGGTTGATTTTATAAGCAATGTGCCTACACAAGCAACCCCGATCCATCAACCTAAAGGGCTCTTAAAATCGATTGCTGTATTACTTCCCGGCAAGGGGAGTACTGCTAAAAATCAACCTTGCTGGGTTGAATTTGGGGTAATGCAGATGCAGCATTGTGCAATTGGACAGAATTGGCCTCCAGGAGCTATCCCAGAGTGCTCCAATACGACCACTCTGGACAGCACTTTCAACTCTGATGCACCAGCCAGGTACACAGGAAAAGCGCTGGGAACTTTTGAATTTCATTTCCTTTTCGGTCAGCGTGGCGAGGTGAGCAGCACAGGTGACCATGCAGTCCCAGAATTGCAAACGAGCTTCAGCATGGACCGAATGGGAGACACTGGATCTGATCGCTGTAAGAGGAGAAGAACTGTGCACACAGAACTCTGATCAAAAAGAAGAAATGCTAATATATATGCTAGAATTGCCAAGGGCACAATGGAGAGAGGCTGCCAGCGACACACAGCAGTGCTGTGTGAAAATTAAGGAGCTCAGGCAAGCCTACCAAAAAGACAAAGGAGGAAAACAGTCGCTTTGAGTCAGAGCCCCATACATGCCGCTTCTATGATCAGCAGCATGCCATTCTAGGAGGGGACCCTACCACTACCCCACCACCGTTCATGGACATCTCTAAGGGGGAAGTTTCACGCATCACACAGGAGGATTTTATGGATGAGGAAAAGGCACAGAATGCGCACCAGGCAAGCGGAGAATCCATTCCCTCCCAGGGCGTATTGTTCCCAGACCCTGAAGCGGAGAAGGCACCTCTGGTAAATGCCCATTTGTAACTACACTACAGGGGTTAAAAGCAATTGTGTTTAATGTTTGATTTGCCCTGAAGAATTGGGATGCATTTGCGGCCAGTACAGCTACTGGAAGAGTCTGTTAATGTGTCTGGGGGTGGAGCGGGAATCCTCCAGGGACATCTGCATTCTGCACTTGCTCAGCCTATAGTTGAGCTCCTTACTACTGTCCAGGCTGCCTGTGTATGGCTTCATGAGCCAAGGGAGCAAGGCGTAGGCTGGGTCTCCGAGGATAACTATAGGCATTTCAACATCCACAACAGTAATTTTCTGATCTGGGAAGTAAGTCCTTTCCTGCAGCTGTTCAAACAGCCCGGAGTTGCTAAAGATGCGAGCGTCATGCACCTTTCCCAGGCATCCGATGTTGATGTCAGTGAAACATCCCTTGTGATCCACCAGTGCTTGCAGCACCATTGAGAAGTACCCCTTGCGGTTTACATACTGGTTGGCAAGGTGGTCCAGTGCCAAGATAGGAATATGCGTTCCGTCTCTCGCCCTACCACAGTGAGGGAACCCTGTTGCAGCAAAGCCATCCACAATAGCCTGCACATTTCCCAGAGTCACTACCCTTGTTAGCAGAAAGTCAGTGATTGCATTAGCTACTTGGATCACAGCACAGTGGTTTTGCCCATTCCAAATTGATTCCCGACTGACCGGTAGCAGTCATGCATTGCAAGCTTCCACAGGGCTATCACCACTCGCTTCTCAATTGTCAGGGCAGCTCTCATCTTGGTATTCCTGTGCTTCAGGGTGCAGGAAAGCAACTCACAAAGTTCCAGGAAAGTGGCCTTATGCATGTGAAAGTTTTGCAACCACTGGGAATCATGCCATACCTGCAACATTATGTGGTCCCACCAGTCTGTGCTTGTTTGCTGGGCCCAGAATCAGCATTCCACTGTATCAGCCTGCCCCACTGCTGCCATGATGTCCCAATTGGCACATCCTGTGTTTTCAGGAATGTCTGTGTCCATAATCTCCTCACAAACATCTTCATGCTAGTGTCTCCTAGCCAGGTTCTGGACATACTGCAGGATAATGCGCGAGATGTTTACAATGCTCATGACAACAGCGGTGATCTGAACAGGCTCTGTGCTTTCAGTGCTATGGCATCTGTGCAGGTAACCCAGGAAGAAGGTGCGAAATGATTGTCTGCCGTTACTTTCACGGAGGGAGGGAAAGAAGAAGTGAGGGAGGAAGGGGAGACCGACGATGTACCCAAAACCACCCGCAACAAAGTTTTTGGCCCATCAAGCATTGGGAGCTTAACCCAGAATTCCAATGGGCAGCAGAGACTGCAGGGACTGTGGGATAGTTACCCACAGTGCACTGCTCTGTGAGTCAATGCTAGCAACAGTATTGAGGACACACTCCACCGACTTAATTTGCTTAGTGGGGACACACACAATCGACTATATAAAATTGGGGACACACACAATTGACTGTATAAAATCACTAAGGATTGACTTCTATAAAAATGACCTAATTTCATAATATAGACATATCCTAAGGGAGTTACGTGTGTGCATGGAAATCAAGCACTATTCCTGTAGGTGTCTTTCAAAAGGCTAGTATCACCAAACTCCAGTGTTCAGTCATGAAATCAGCCCCCTAAAACCATGAGATTATCTTAAAACTCTTGACCAGTTATGTTCTGGTTATTTGAGCTTTTAGAGATCACGCTTTTGAGCTCTTCTCTGTAACCATGTGGGCTTGAACAAATGTTCACTTTTTTTTAAATTAAGCTGAGGCTCTGATGTAATCAATCAGTACCACAGACTAGGGCCTTAAAACACACACACAATGTCATGAGACTTAAATCTGAGCATCACAAAATACGTATTTAATTGTATACAAGTGAATAGAAAAACTATAGCGCCCATGAGCTCATGGGCGCTATAGTTGAGCTCATGAGCGCTCAACTATAGCATCCATGAGCTCTTTTCAGCTCCTGAAAGCATCAGGATATATATCCTTTTCGTTTGGGGTTTCAAGCATGGTCACAGTCTGATTTGTAATTGAATTGCAGTGTTTGTAGTAGCCGTGTTGGTCCCAGAATACTAAAGAAACAATATGAAAGAGATAATATCTCCCAAAGAAGAGCACTGAGTGAGCTCAAAGCTTCTCTCTCACCAACAGAAGTTGAGGCAATAAAAGATGCTACCTCACCCACCTTCTCTCTTTCTAGTGGAATTGCAGTTGGCTAGGCTACTGTCTCTCCATCATAAACCTTCAGAGTTAGACCTGGATCCATGTTCCTACTCGTCCCTATGCCTGAGATAAAAGGTCTCTAGAGAGACCCTTATGTTCTTTCTTAACGGGAATCAGCTCCTTGAAAGTGTCATGCTCACAAAAACATGCTGGGCCCGATTCTCTGCCACCTTGTATAGTCACTCACACCCAAACAAAGCGGGCGTAAAACAGTAGCTGGCAGAATGGCCCTGTTGTACAGTTGTAACTGACTAGATCAGGCAGCGGAGAGCCACAACAGTAGTGCCCGACACCATTCCCAGTGAAGTCAGGAGCAAGAACCCGATCCTCAAAAGTATGTAGGCACTTAACTCCCATTGATTTCATCCCTTTTGAGGATCTGGGTTGGAGCCCTCAAATGATCAACAGCAACTAACACACAGCTTTGCTTACTCGCAACCTTTGTCCTTCAGATGTAGCTGGTGAATGAGTTTAAAGAGATTTAAAGATATGGTGAGAGTGAAGCAGCAGTTAAAAATCATCCTAGATTTTGTATTTGACTCCTTTTAATTCATGAACAACTTAAGTTGCTAAATTGGAAAGAACTCTATGAATCTTTCAGAATACTTCTGCTAATTTCCAGGCCAAACTAACTTTCAGACTCGTCACAGAGGGGGTCAACTAATGGAAGCTCATAATGGAAGCTGGTTGTAACTATAGCTATGGAGTTGCTATTACCTCTTTCTTTAACATCCATCTGTAAAAACAGCCACACCCTGTTATTCCAGTCACCTGAAGCAAGATGGTTTTCCACCAGCAAATGAAGAGCTTTTGTCTGTTTTAGCACATGAGTAATACAGTGGAAGAGCCAACACCCAATGTACATAATAAGCAAAGCAATCACACAAAACACAAAATGATGAAGTTACGTTAAGGGTGTTCCCAGGAACAATAGCATAGCAATAGCAATATATTCTAAACATACCATTCAATTGCATGGCTCCTGTAATATAGTAAGTCACTGAAGTCAAGCTGGAATGATTTATCAGCAAAACCCAATGGTGTGATTTCCTTGTATCACATTTGTTGTGACAGTTTTCTTGTATTTCACGTCACAATAGAAATTAATTGATTCATTGAATTCATCTAGAAAACATCTCTACCATCCTGCATTTTAGTGTATTTTCAGAGTATCTAGGGACAGTGTGAGCTTAAAAACTGCGTTTCTCTTTGGAGACTTATTTTATTTGATAATGTTAAAAACAACTCTTGAGACCACTGGACTGAAGCAGATTATAAGGAAGGATACACTTCTCTCTCCTTTTCTTTTTCTTCCACTTGTTACCTTTGTGATTTAATGGTACTTGGGTCTTGATCTTGCAAACACTTTATAAATCTGGATCCTCAGCTGGTGTTAATCAGCATCATGTAGCTCCACTGACTACAGTGAAGTTATTTCCCATCAGCTGTGGAGCTGTTCCTCTCTATCAGTTTCTGATTCTGTGAGATATGTGGTTCCTTTAACACAGACAATTGACTTTGCTGTAGTTGTGAGTGGTACTCTTACTCCCCAACAATGGCTTTGACCATAAAGAATCAGGCCCGTGGATACCCAGAAAAAGTTACTATATAATAGTGTTACATATCGTAATTCTGTTGGCTAAAATGTCTAGGGATGGCAGAGACTTTTGAGTCACCAGGTCTTCTGAAGGTCACTAGCTGTTGTCATATTGTTATGAAGACATACCAATTCCATAACAGATTGCTAATGTTTTAGCTTTCTTCCCTAGTCATCAGCAGTTTGCAAGTCCGGGCAGTTCCATGTCACATTAATCTCTCATTCAGGGAAAGATGACAGAGCATCAGAAGTTTCCAATCTGTACAATCTCACAGCAACTCTACAGGATGGATCTTGTTTAGGATTATCCTCTGTGAGAGGGGCCGATCAGCAATGCCAGTGAGTCAGCTACCCAGTTAACAAACCAAAACAATGTATCCTTGAAGAAGAGTAAACCAACACATGAGCAGGAGTGCTGGAAACCTTTTTATACTGGGGGTGCTAAGAACTATTGAACCAAAGTGTAAACCCTGTATATGATGGAAACCACTTCAAGTCAGAGGGTGAGCAAATGACCCGATTTTACAGGGACAGTCCCGATATTTGGGGCTTTTTCTTATATAGGCTCCTATTACCCGCCAGCTCTGTTCTGATTTTTCACATTTGCTGTCTTGTCACCCTAGTGCAGCAGCACCCCTCATTCTAGCACCTCTGCCCACGAATCAACAGCCATCAGTATGTCTTCTGCTGACAGCAGCTTTCCTGCTCTAAGGCTTGTTGGGGGGAAGGGTTTTTTTTGTTTTTTTTAAACCAATTTGTATAACCAGAGCAAAGCCCCTGTGGGTACTCTTTAGTTCAGTGTAAACCTGGGTTATTTCAGTTCACGTCTCTAAATGTACAGGCACAAGCCTAATTACTCTAATCAGTTGTAAACTGATCAGTATGCCTGCGGAGGGGATTGCGCCACTTTAATGACATTCTCATGCTTACTTAAACCGCTGCGATTTCTGTACGTGGACAAGGCCCAAGACAACACCCATGCCCTGATTCTCCCCATCCTGCACTGTGCAGAATCATATAACCCGTGTACAGAGTGACCACCGGCTCTGTGGGCCGGATCCTCCACTGGGGAAAAGTGACAAGGGTCCATTGTCTTCAGTGGGACCCCCCAGGTGTTTAAAGGTTTGTGTGCAGGATTGGAGCTTATGTTTATGGAGGGTTCATGTAAAGTGGACACCTGTTATAGTCACTAGAGTATAAACTCACTGGGACAGAAACCCCCGCTAGATATGTGACTGTAACAAGGTGCTGGCTTAGAGGATCAAGCCAGGCCCCTGGTAGCCCAGACCCAGGGAGAAGAAGGCACTAGCTGGAGCTGGCTGGGAGGCCACGCCCTAACTGCTTGAGGGGAGACACCTGCAGGCCTAAGGAGCCAACTATAAAGGCTGGCAGGAAGGAAGCCGGGGGAGATGAGAGAGAGACAGAGAGGGAGGAGAAGACCAGGAAGACAGGAAAGGGAAGAGTGTGGGGCTCTAGATCCCGGTTAGCCACGAAGCTAGCGGTCTCTCTGAGCCCTGGTCTGTAGATATCAGTATATATCTGTAAAAAGTAGGTGGTGGGGATGGACACAAGCAATAAAGGACATGGGTGCTGCACTTAAAGTGGTCTCCAGGAGTCTTTTTGCGTAGATGACCATCAAGGGCCTGGTTACAGTGACCCAATGAGGAGTAGAATGGAATCCAGTGGTTGCTTAGGTGAGATGGGTCGCTACCGACCAGTAGGTATGTACACACAGCAAAGAGAAACCTGCAGCTGGCCTTTCCAGCCAGCTCTGACTCTGGCTGTGTAGACTTCTGGGCTCTGGGACCCTCCCACCCCACAGGGTCCGAGAGGACAGGCTCCAGCCTGAGCCCAGTAGTCTATACAGCATTGAAATAACCCCACAGCCCGAGTCGGGTGTCTAGCTGCTCTGTAGACCTACCCTAAGTGGGATATGAATTTGTGTTAAAGGGTGTTTAATCTTAAAATAGACTGGTCCACTCTGAGCCATGTGAGATGGGGAGGGTTTCTCAGGGCTGTCAACATGGGGTTGAACTGGCACTAGCATAGTTACAGCGATGCAATCCCCCGAGTAGGAACTCTGCAGCCCTGGCATACTGGTTTGCTCTGGTGCAGCTTGCCCTGGTTACCCCCTAATTGCACTGCACTGCGGCTTGCCCTGCACTGGGCGTTCACACTGATATAGCTACATCAGAATAGAAATCCAGGGTTCCAGCTAAACTGGAAGTCTAACCTGGGCATTGCTCTTTGCAGCTTCTGTGGCCCGTGCGGGGGTTAAGGTGGGTGTGTACTTTATCTACTCGGAGTCATCCTCAGTAGTGAGCTGGATAGCTCCCCCTTTGGGGTTTGGATTGACCTTGCTGTGTCTTTGTAAGTATCCCCAACCTGGCCATGCCATATTGGTACTTGTGCTACTGGCCCATTTTGGAAAGGAGATGGTCACACCAATTGTTTGCACGCAGTAAATGCACTAGTAAACCTGGCTGTATGAATCTTTTCTGGCAGCATGAAAAACCTATTTGCTAGCACTAGCTCTGCAATGGCGTCGCTTACAATACCGATGCATCTATTTCTGAACAGTTTGTACTTTATTAACAGCGCAACAGAGCTATGCGCACAGAGGGCAAGAAACCCTGTTCTGGTTCAGAAAGGGTTAAAAGCCAGGCCTTGGAGAGGGCTGGGGCTGAAAGCAGCCGAGGGAGGCTGATTGGGTTGGCAGCTGCAGGTGTGGCCACATCCAATTAGGGTCCAGCTGGCCCTGATGAAAGGGCTGGGAGCTGGGCATGGGGAGTCTCACTCTAGTGGTGGAGTGGGAAGGATCTGGCTGCTGACTAGAGAAGGTTCTGCAAACAGAGCAGTGCTGGTGAAGGACAGGCAGAGCTGGGGAGCTCCGGCCAGGCGAGTCCCTGGGCTGAGGCAAGGCTAAAAGAGGTCTGTGGGGGTACTGAGGGGACAGCCAGGCCAGGAAAGACAGCAGATCCATACCCCCCTTGCCAATGATGAGCGGCCATTGTAGACTACAGTTTGCCCCTGCGAAAAGGGGCTAGATGAAGACTGACAGTTGGGTCACTGAGGCAAGGTGGGCTTCAGGGAATTGGGATTCCCCAGGGAGGAAAGGACCCTTGAGTGTGGGGTACTGCCACGGGGCGGTGCCTGAGTAAAGGGGCACCATGAGCCGGGAGGGACGTGGGGGCTGAACTAAAGTGTGGTAGAGAAAAGAGAGAAGCAGGCGGCAGCAAGGGAGACATTGGCCAGCAGGAGGCGCTCTGAAGCTGCAAGACCTAATTCCCAGACCAAACAGCGGGCGGTGCCATGCCAGTGAATGGGTGTCACGCTTCAATCACATATTAGTGTATGGAATCTGAACAGATTGTGAGGGAGGGGATTTTTTTCCTCGTGGAGTGAGAACAGGACACTGCCGTGTGTCCTGCTTCTCTCAGGCCTATCTCCTCTCTTCCAGCAAGAGCTGGGCAGAACTTTTCAGCTGAAACTTTTTTAGCTGCAAACACAGATTCAGATTGACTGAAACATTTATTAAATTCATGTTGAACTTTCTGAAGCAGTTAGACTTTCAAATATTTGGGGGCTTATTCTAAACCTGTCTCCAATTTTCAGTGGAGTGACTTTTCATGGAGACACTTCAATGCTTTATTTGTTTGTTTTTTTTTAAATTAAATTTCAAATTAAAGATTTTGAGGCCAAACAAACTCTTTTGTTCAACCTGAAAGGGAACTTTTTTGATCTGGCCAGCGAACCAAAATCTCCGTTATTTGCACCATTCTCCTTCCATGCCATTGCATCCCTCAGAGGTCACGTTGGCTCAGTTGCTTCGCACAAGGCCAGAGAAGATTTCTACCTTTCGTCCTTTCCTGTCGTTGGTCCTCATAGTGATCAGATGCTCTGCCAGGGTCATTGGTGCTCTCTCCATCTGGGTCACTGAATCAAGCGAAGAGCACTTGCTCGGTGTGGGTAAGACTCCTCATTTTCAGGGAATTTATAAAATTTTAGATAAACGCTGATTAAAAGGGGGGGAATGGGTAAAAATGGAAAACAAAGGGCAGTGGGCAGGGAAAGATGCCTGGTGCTTATAATGTAGCAGCTGTGGGAGCCTTTTATTTCCTGTGGGCCTATTGCCACAGTAGTTGGGGTCTTGACTATCTCACTCTCCTCTACCCTCTGCAGAACAGCAGCTACCAGCTGGAAGTTATCTTCCTCGGCACGGTTGCCCTGCGCCATCTGGAGATGATGTTGCAAGTGGAGGTGGGGAATGAGCTGCTGTCTCTCCTTCCAGAGCAGGAAGCTGGGTCCAGGGAGTTCCAGCACTTCCCAGATTTGGGTGAAAATTGGTAATCCCCACCCAGTAATGGCTTTTTAACAATCTGGGAATCTTTCAGGGGAAATTGGCAATAGGTATTGGGGATGGGTGTAGGGGTTGGATCCTGCAATAGACAAGTGTCTTGCCACTTATATCTACCCACATACAATAGTATAAGTCTATAGATGGCTTCATAATTACTTGGGCATCACCAGCCTGGTACCCTTTTCAGAACAGTGGGTACGTCTGGATATTTAACCAGGCCAATAAAGGTAGGGGTGTGAATTGGGTTGTTGCACTACACAGAGGAATTCTATTTATCAAAGGACGTTAAATCTATTTCAGACAGCCACAGTCCCAAAGGGCGAGCTATCAAACAGATCCCGATGTGGCAGAGAAGGGAGCTGTTTCTGAGGGCTGGAGGCCAGCTAGGGATGTAGGCAGTCCTCTGTTCTCCATGGTGGTCTGCTCCAAGGTGCTGGCTGAGTGGTGTAAGCATGTGCCATGGTGGGCTGTGCCAAGAAAATGCTACTGCTTCTCTGAAAGGGCACCTCTGACCAGAAAGCCAGGTAAGCCATAGCCCCAAGAACACCGGCTGGTGCCGTGCCCAGTGCTATGCCTCATGCTCTAGGTTGTTACTGGTTTTACTGTGTGATCTGTCACACCGTGTGTTATCTCATGTGGTAGTTTGATTGTCCCATTTCTCTGTTCTGTGCCTGCTATACGTGCGGTCGATGCCTGTATTTCAGTCTGGCAGACAGTAGTGTTGGCACTAGACAAGCTCCTTATACATCTGTGGTGCATGCTCGGGTACCAAAATGCATATAATACCCGCTCAGCAGTGTAACGTTCTGCTGCCACGGGGGTACACTGGCACTGTGTCCTATAAAGTACCTTTCAACCTCACAAAACCATGATTGCCTGGAGTTTACTTTATCTGTTATAGCTTTAACTTAACCAGCTTAGCAGGTGCTAAAGTACAATTGCTGCTTCTTGACCGGAGTCTTAAAGACAGTAATTAGGTGAAGTTAGCTGATCCAACATGCCTTGTCGACAGGGGAAATTGCACCTGTATAACTTAAGGTGTGAATTTAAACGGATACAACCAAATGGCACAGCCTCTTAGTCTGTAGAATAGTTATACCCCTGGTGTTGCAGTCGATCCCAGTTAGGATTCATCTCCACAGGGACAAGGCTCAACTAAGTCTCCTTGTGTTACTAAATTACATGGTGCCCTCAGGGTGCCACTGTTTGTGCTCCAAGTTCTCTCTTGCAGGGTGAGAACAATGATCCCAGACTGAATGGTTCTGTCTGGGCTGAGCTGCAAATGAAACTCTTCCTCCTATAGATTGAGGGGGGCTCTTTCTGAGGCACCATAAACCCCAGGAGAATTTGGATCTGCTGCAAGTGCTGCACCCAAATTTCCTCTCACTTAGAGCAACATTAACACCAATGGCCCCCATGGAGTTTCTCCTGATTTATACCAGCGTGAGCAGAGACTCTGGCAGGCTAGGTGGCTGAATATCCTGATTCTCATCTGCCCTGCACCTCAGGAGGTCTGACTGCAGGGCAGAGCAAGGGTAGGACTCCACCCTTCTGATTGGGCAGCTTTCTACCCTACATCACACCCTTTTGGCAGTTCTTTACCCCTGTCAGGCAGGGATCCATCTTGTGCTGACGGAGTAAGTCTAGCTCACACTGTTGTCCAGGTCAGGATCAGTTACAGGTGCAGTGGTATTTACTTATCCAGTTGTGTGGTTGTTAGCACAGCAGATGGGTGAGTGGAAAGCTAGTAGGTACTTGTTACACTCGGAGCCAGGATGGTGAGAAAAAAAGCAGGAGAAGGTGCTGCTGGAGGAATTATGACAAATTCACCCCCACCAGCTCCCACTGCATGGGCAAAGCACCGGCTTTGCAGCTCCCCAGAGCTCAGCTTAGGTGGAAGCCTACATTCCCCCAGGGTGTGCACCCCCTTCCTCCACCCCCAAGTGGGGCCAGCAGTGCGGAGGCAGGGAGCTGCATCCCTCAAAGGGGTGTAGCATGCTCCTTTTGTGTACCAGGCAGCTTCAAGAGGACTCCCCAAGGCAGAATTCCTCTCAGATCTCCCCTGCATGAGGGGTGTGTGTGTGTGCTGCCCCACACCCCATCCAGCACTGGGCTGGGCCCGAAGGAGCCCCAAGAGGAAACAGACAACAATAAATAAAAGCACTGAGCAGCAACTGAAGACTTAGATCTGTGAGCTACAAAGATTCAGATAGCTGCCTAGCAGGATGCTCAAAAGTGCCTAAGCAGGTTCACTCCATGGGAGTTGGGTCCTTAACCCTCTTACGTGCTTTTCAAAATCCCATTAGGCACCTCTCTCTGCATCTTCAGGTGCCTAAATACCCTTGAAAATCTGGCTCTGAATGTTTATTTAGGCACCTAAACAAGGGAGTTTGACTTTCAAAAGTGTGGAGCACCAGGGACTTTATGTAAGTCCCTGGAAGTTCAGCCTTATGCACCGTGCATGATCACTTAATCCTGGCAATTATCGTTCCAACTTTAGTGGAGCAGATGGGTCAATTTTTGAAAGATAATATTAGGATCTCATACCGGTCCAGTCTAATCGGCTCATAGAAAGGAATGTGTTCTGGTACGTGCCTTGTATTTGTCTCCTCTCTATCCTCTTGAGGCTATGTTCTCTTGGGGATTGCCATTGGATTAGCAGATGGGGTTATTTTGCTAATCGTTTGTCTAACTCAAGGCAAAGGTGCCCGGAATCCGAGATAGAAATTAAACCCCTAAAAGGCACCTAAGTTGAAATACATAAATGTTAACAGCTTAACCTCACTGGTTGCATATTAGAATAGACCTGTCAAATTCACTAATAAGAAAACTATTGGCAAATAGAAGATGGCACAAATTACAGTATCCAAGTAACTCAGCTGACAGTCAGCTGTAACTCTAATTACTCACGAAGTGCTTTAATATTATTGCAACCACATCATCACTGGAGAAAGTGCAGGCTGAAGCTTGGAAACAAAGATCTGGCAAAGAGTTCCAAAAAATCTCAATGCGCTCTGGGGCCGCGTCCTCAGCCCCTTAGCACCACTCCTCGGGGATTTAAAGTCATCCCCTCACCGCTTCTTTCTCTCACCCGCTTGGGGCCTTGCCCGCATGGGAAACTGATATCAGGCAAGGACTCTTAGTTTAGTTTAACCTAACGCTGTTCCCACGCAACTTATGCTAACCCCCCTTCCCCTCAAAGCCAGTTTCAACCCAAAGAAGAGTGTCAAACTACCACACGGCAACTTTAGATTAAATCTCAGGGAAAACTTCCTGTCAGAACAGTAGGACAATGGAACTGACTGCCTATGGAGGTCATGGCAGCTCCTTCCCTGGAGGTTTTCAAAAGGAGGCTGGACAGCCATCTGTCTGGGACGGTTTAGACACAATAAATCCTGCATATTGACCAGCAGTTAGACTAGATTACCCTTGCTGTCCCTTCTAAATGGTGCATAAGTTTTGCCAGGGCTGCGCCTCACTGCACCTCTGGGCCTGGCAGTTCGTAACCCCGGCACCTCTGGGCCTGGCAGTTCGTAGACCCGGCACCTCTGGGCCTGGCAGTTCGTAGCCCCGGCACCTCTGGGCTTGCTGCATCTGTTATGAATGTAAAAAAAAATTACATGAGCTCTAGCACCTAATTGCTTGAGCCCTGGGAACTCTTTGATGACAAATTAAACTCTGTCTCTAACTCCATGATTCTAATGTTTAATCACACAGCCTATCGTTCCCAAATGATACCCATGCCTCCTTACTTTCTCTTCTGCAACCTCGATACCCATGCCACTGATGTACCCGAAAGGCCCCTTGCTTTCCAGGCTAACAATCATGATTTGCATACGGCATAGCCAGCCACACTCCTCTAGGCAAACCTCTCAGCAGTTCACAAACTAATTTACATGTAGCAGAACTGAGTCCTCCCACAGGAGTAACTCCACTGAGGACAAAGGAATAACAAGCAATGTACAAACGATGGAAGCAAGAGGAGGATCAGACCCTGATAGATAACAACAGGCGTTGCTTTACCATGAGTGATGTGCAGCCTCTGCTGGAGTGGAGTGTGCCGACTGTTTGGCAGTGTGCAGAAGCTTGATATAACATGAAGTGCACTGGGTCCCACTGAAACCACCAGGGGAATTTTAGACTGAATTCAGTTACCCAAAGTGTGCTTAACATTCCACCAAACAGTGCCATTCTGGCAACACAGTGCCCCCTAACAGCACAGTTAGGTACTGATTTAGTAGTCACTCACAGCAAAGAGTTCGTACTACCCTTCGTTTGGCTAGATTGGGGTTTCTCAACTGGGGGATCACAAGGCATTGAAAACTTTTAGTCTAAAGCAAACAGAATCTTGCTCCCCTGCTCGGCACACATCTTTACCTCTCAAAGTCAAGTATTCTGTTAAACCTCTCAAAACACACATTTGTTAATTATATAGGCTGATCACTATCATGGATACTTTTTTTTATAGAAGAGTAAAAAATGTAAAGAGTTAATGAAAAATGTTTGGTTCTGAGTAAGGGGTCACTAACCTGAAAAGGTTGGGAGAAACTGGCTAGAGCTCATCTTTGTGCTTTTGTTTTAACTTGACTTAATTGACGGGCAGTTAACTCAACATAACTAACACCGCTATGAATGCTAGTCTAGGCACGTTGCAAATGTTTATTACCTCACACAAGTGATTGACTTAATAGAATAAAGTTTTTCAGGACCCTGACATTTGTGGCATTTCCAGTCTAGAATTTGCCGTCATATTAGTTAATTGATTGCCAATTAGCTCAACTTAACTTACGTTTAAAAGAGGATGGTGAACTTCTGGCTTACGGTGGCACAGCTGTAGCAGCACAGCTGTGCTGCTGTAAGATCTCTCATGTGCTGGTAGGAAAGAGTTCTCCCATTGACACAATTAAATCAAGAAGCTCCCCCGCCAACAGCATTGTGACCACTACCACTTATGCTGGCAAAATTTGCGGCTCAAGGTGTGTGTTTTCACACCCCTAAATGACATAAGTTTTGCCCACATAAGTGGTAGAGTAGAGATGGCCTAGTCTAGCCATACCTTCAGAGACAGGCCCTCGGTTAGTGTAAATCAACAGAGTTCCATTCAAGTCAACTGGCCAGATCTTCACCTGGTGTGAACTGGCATAGCTGTTCATTAGACTTAATGGGATGACACTGATTTACTGGCTGTGAATTTTCAACAGTATTTCTGCAGCACCCTGCAGGTTTTTTGGGTAGCTCTCTTGCCGAGGTACTGCCCATTATTGTCTCACTTGGCTTTACTTAGCTGGCAGAAGGAGATTAATTTTTCTTCCTTGCAAAACTGTCAAGACTTTTGTGATTGAAGGGTGTTGTAAGGAGCAATTAATTACTTGCAAAAGGCACTGGGATTCCTCGATGAAAGACATAGCACTAAGTGTACTGTTACGATTACTCCCTTGAAACCACGTTACTGGGTAAAGCCTCTGTCACTGAGACTCGTTGGACTTGTTTTCTCTAACTTGCCTGTGACTCCCTTTTTAAAAATCCTAATCCAGCCCTTAAAACCTCAGATCTGTGCAGAGGTGCTGCACATCGGTTCGTGAAGCTCTGAGTGGCACGTAGCCTGGACAGAAGAGACAGGCTCCACAGCCAGCACCCGGAGGTACGTACAGCGTTCACTGTCTGACTGTTGGTGGCTGGTAGCTCACAACAGGTGCAGATACATAACACAGCGATCTGCAGCCATGCCGTGATCAAGGGAGCCGTGCTGGCTAGGCGTCTCCTGAGATTTAACTGACTTCCAGGGTTGAGAACTGGTGGTTGGTGCCAGTTCCTCCTCTCTTGCATGCCTCTGAGAAGTAATGTGTGGAAGGGAATAGAGGAGGGGAGACCAGCTGTTTCACTATGGTGCTGGGTCCACAGGACCCTACCTCCGCGCCCTCACTGACCTGTCCTTAGCACCCTGGGGAAGTACTGCACCGGTGCAAATGCAGAGCTTCCTCTTCCTTTTGAGGTGCTTCTGTGTGTGTTTGGCGAGACCCTTGGGAGAGGTCTCGGTACTGCCCTACTCTCCTAGTCCCTGCTGTCCCCGTCACGGCAGAGGTGAGCAGGGGAACCAGGCAAGAAGGAGAAGGGCAAAGGGAAGTCCAGATCAGTGGGCTCTTAAAGAAAGAGACTTTGGGGAGAAAAATTGGCTACTAGAGAGAACTCCATCATCACGGCTGGGACCCCATTATATCCTGGGACCCCAGGACTTTGTCTTCCTGGTCCTGAGAGATATCCTGGCCGGGCCAGAGATCAGGACCCAGACGTCAGTTCCTACCCTCCTGGCTTCAGCTGAATCCCAGGTATGACCTGGGATAAAACGACATTAACAGTAGCAGCAGCTCCAGTCTAGCTCAACTAACTTCTCTTCTCTCCCAAAGGACAATTATTTCCATTTTTGACTCTGTCTAGACATGGTCAAACAAAGGGGTTTTCCTTTTACGACGCTCTCCAGCTAAGGGGAAAGGGAACCGGAGATGATGTTAAAATGAAAGCCTGACTTACTACTTTACATTTCCAATGCTGTAACTTCTTTTTTTTATCCTGAACAAAAGGTGAAAAGGATGTTTACTGGTGGCTTTTCCATAGTCTCTGTATGCCCAGTCCTGGACTTTGTTGAACTGTTTAAAGTTGGACAGTGACTGGGTTATGTGAACACTTTTAGTCCATCTAAACTGATATAACAGCACTTGAAGCATTGTTAGAGGGGTGGAGTGGGGAATAGTTGTTAAGGCAGGAACGTAAGTAGACAGGTATAAATCTTGTGCTCTCAGTATGGAGTGTAAGAGATTCAGTTGGGAAGAGGCAAGATATTGCAGCTGGCTTGTCAAGGGAGGAAACCAGAGGAAAATGTGAGGCTGTGCCCACTGGGGCTTGGTGCCTTGTTCCTGTGTGTTGAGTATTTCACAGCAGAGTGCTGGGGTGTGGTGGTGTCTGTTGTCTCTGTGGGACATAGAAGGTGTGGGGAGATACGTTGTATCAGAACTGAGCACAGAAGAGTGCACACGCACGGTTTGATTTGTCTCTTCCATTCTTTAAGAACAGCCCCGTGACACCCTGAACTTGAATGGAATTATTTTTTTGGTCGCTAAGTAACTGCGTCTGTAGCACCTTTGAACTGAACATTTTCCAGTCACTCAAGAAGTTGTCAGTGTCACAGAAGGAGGTTGCAGCAGCGCTAAGAATAGGATCCTCCCCACACACCCTGCTGTCTCACTCTTTGTTTAACAGATGGATTCCTCTGGGGTTTACCAGACATGCCACCCCTACTGGTGTATCAACCCTGAACTGGTAGTGTGGATCAGGCAATGCCTGGGCGGCACACCAGAGTCTGGGCTTTAAGTGAGGTGTTGGCACTAACAGAATATATAAGGTGTGTGTGTATGTATACTCTGTACTCTGTGTGTGTTTAAACACAGACTGCTACACAGCTCCATAAGATTCCCATCCTGCAACTTCCTGCACACATAGAAAGCCCCTCTGTCTTCCATGAGGATCTCTGTGGAACAGCTCTGTCTGCCTGGTTCTCCTTGCAGGACTAAGAGCATAGTGTAGTGTAGTTTGTGTGTGTGTGTCAAAAAGTTTCCATCAGAATATTTTTTCCACTTACAAATACAAATTTGTCAAAATCCCCAAGAATGTGTCTGTTTCAATGAAATTTCATTTGAACAAAATTAAACAATTTTCAAGAATGTTGACCTTATTGTATATTTGTATTTTATTTTATATTTTATATTATTTTTTAATATGGCAAACCTAAACTAATAAACCCAAAATGAAACAATAAAGAGAAATTAAATCAACCTCTTGCTTTTTATCAAAATGAAACATTTTGATTGACCCATAAATTAGTTTCCCCACCAAACTTTGATTTTGAAATTGGATATTTTGTTCTGTGATTTAGATTTAGTGGAATTTCCCACAAAATGGAAAATCCAATTCCTGGCCAGCATTCTTGCTGAGGGCAGTGTGGTTGTGAATCTATTCGTGATGATTGTTAGTGACACAAGTGGCCTGGACTATATCATACCCCATTGGTACTAATACTAATCAGGGCAGTTCCGCCAGAACCATCAGTGAAGCAAATGCCAGTGAAGGGGCCAGTGTTTTAATGACCATACTGTAGTGGGGTTAACTTGTTTACACTGGTGCTGCCACCATTGGAGTGGATTTGCTTTTGTTGCAGAAACAACTGGAAATCTTGAACAGCAGGTGAGGGGTGAGAAGAGAGGCTGATGTAGATACTGGAACAGTCTGTGCTCTCTGTCTGAGATGACGTTTGTTCTTTGCTTGTTTTCCGTAACCTCAAATAAGTTATCCAGACGGAAAGTATTTGTTTTGCTTGTTCTGCAAAAAAGAAACCTCACGGTGAGGATTGGATTTTTTTAAAAAAATGGATATCAAAGCAGCACTTAGCAAGTCGCCTGGTTTAAAAGCTGAAAGAAAAAGATGAAATGACAAAGTGAAATGTCCCCTTATGGAAAGGTCCCAGTTTAACAGAAAAGAAGGGGAGTTGTAAATCACTGTTAAGTGACTTGAGGGCCTGAGCCCATAAACATGCTTGTGAGTAACTTTACTCACACAAGTAGGCCTCATGAACCCAAAGTTACTCAGCACACAAGTGTTTTCAGAATAAGGCTCCAGGACGGTGTTAGGATTAGAAACTCTTTTTTTCGGCCAACAAGTGATTCTCTTTTCTGAGTAAAATGGAAATTTTCAATACATTTTTTTTGGTGGGAGTGGGGGGGAAGGTTATTAAAAACCTGCATTTCAGTTACATACGAAAAAGGGGCATGGGATGCAAAGTTTTTCCATTTATCACCACAGTGAACTTTGGTGTGAAACAAAATATTGGCCAATCAAAATAACAATCTTTGGATCCACACAGAAAATGATGATTTCCAGCCACCACATAACAGTTACCATTTCCAGCATGAGCGGTTTTTACTTTACCAGCTCCCCACCATCTCAACTGTACTGTGCAGTTTGGAGATTGCTCCCCCAGAGTGAACCCACGTGCCAGCAACTCTGGCTGCAACATACTACAGTCACACATCTGGGTGTCTCCTTGGTACAAACAATAGGACAAGTTTAGGGCTTTCCAGACCTTGTCATTGTTTTGCAACAGGAGGAGAAATAAACTTTTTTCAAATCTTATGTGTTGCAGTGTCTTCCAGTATTCCTACTGGTTGTACTTTTACCATGGTTTGAATGACCTGGTGTTTTGCAATTACTGGGATGGATTGCGTGAGTGGGACATAAGTGGTATTGGACCCCTGTGAGGTTTTTTTTTTGTTTTACACTAATTAATATGATCTTTGCCATACCAAGTTTTTAATTTCTTTGTGGTGATAAAAGAGCGATTTACCTTGTTCTGTATCTGTGAGAATGGCTTTGATTCACTCTAGTGCATCCTCTCCACGTGTTACGGCCCTGGCTATTGCCCTACATTGATGGTCTTTATCAGTTTGGTTAACTGTTGCATTCACTTTACGCTGTACTTCCTTCAAAAAATGAACTAGATCACGCATCCATTCAAAAGCTGATACATTCACAAACTCTTAATTAGCGAGTGCTTTGCCTTGCTCATTCATTGGGCTTAATATATCAGCAACCAGTTTGTGTTGGAATGCTCCATTGTGTTCCCAAAGAGTCTTCATAGCCGTTTGTTCATACTAGTGCTCTAGATCCAACCAACCCTGTTACATCCCTGGCAAAGAGACTCCATTGGCTTCACCTTTGCTTGATTCGGCTGCCTTTACTTCTACATTTTTATCAACAAGTCTTTCCAATAATCCTTTATCATTTTGCCATACATCTGGCCGAGCTCCAGCAGAGACAATTCATGTTTTTGCTTGTTCTTAGGCCACTTGCAGAATTGTATGCGATATCCGGTGGCATTGTTTTTCACACCACTGACTTGAGCTTCTGGCTGCCACATCAATGACAGAGGCCTCCTCCTATTCCCAAACTCCGATTGTTATTTCTGCATTTTATTGAGTTTCTTTCTCCATGCACCGCAGCAGTAGACTTGCGTGATTACACAGCTTTTCGATACTTCGTCAACAGCCTAAAACTCAAACCCAATTTCTGGTGCTCCCAGGGCGGGAGCCTTCAGGTACTTTTAACTTGATAGCATGTAGCCATTGAGCCTGGCTTTTAGATCCTGCTTCGGTGTTCAAGTCAACCAAGGAAAATGCTCTTCTCTTCGGGGATGCACTTCTGTCCACTTGCTACATGGTCCAGTCTACAGGCAAAGGAGACACCCAGGTCACCATGGCCCAGAAGGCCTTATCCCCCTGGAGAAATCCAGGTTTCCATTGCTTGAGAACATCTCATCAGCTGGAGCAGGGCTTCTTCAACAAGCTGGAACGACAGACCTGGCAGCCCATCTCCTCTCAGGCACACAGAGAAAAATGCATGGAGAAGTCCCTGGTGCCTACAGGTGTGAATCACCACGCTGTCTATCTGACTGCAGAGGAACTCGGCTCAGGAACCGTGCAGCCCCCATGACAAGCACAGGGCTACGCCAGAGCAGCATGTAATGCAGAATGCCTGGTAGCCGGTGCTCCGTGTCAGGCTCACAAAAACACGAAGACTCTGAGCAGAACTGGGCATGGTTGCGGCGATCCCCGGAGGAATATAAATGTCCTGTTGTAAAACTGACAAGCTGATGTAATCTTCTCCAGGGAGAGAGAAGCAATAGGATGCCTTCCAGTCACAGGGATGTACAAAGGGTCCCTCCCTACATTATAGGTAATTGTGACTGAAGGAAATGAGCCTGAATTGGTTGACAGCTTATTTTGGATTGGAGTCCTGTGCCCTGGGCCAATCCTTGCCCTGTCCCAAACAAGTGGGAAGTGCCTTTAGAGTCAGACTCCAAACAGCCCTAGTTGGGAGAGCGTGCACAACGGGCTTCTTACCCCGTAAGCTCCGTAGAGCAGAGATTGTCTTTGTTCAGCTTGTACCGTACTAGCACCATAGAGTCCTGGGGCACCAAGTAGTTACTGCAACAGAAATAGGCTGACCAGAGAGCAAGTGTGAAAAATTGGGATGGGGTGGGGGTTAATAGGAGCTTGTGTAGGAAAAAGCCCCAAATATCAGGACTGTCCCTATAAAATCGGGACATCTGGTCACCCTAGATATAAATAATGCTCTGTTATGAAATGTTCCCATTTGGTGTAGCCAGTGTCTCAGCAGCATTTCAGCAAGCAATGGAGTAGGTTGTCGGGGGATTAAATAGTTTCCTCTTTGAGTTGTGTTCATATTAACAGCTGGGAAGATGGCAATGGAGCAAGGTGGAACCTCAAAGGGTACAGACACCATGCAAAAAATATGGTTTTGCAGCTAAAGAAAGGACAGCCAAATCAAGTTGCTTAGTTGGAAACTAGCATCCCTACAGGGGGGATGAATTCCTTCAGAACACAGATCTGCACACCCCTCTACCCCTCAAAATGTTTCAGAGCTGAGGTCTTTCTCTGGCAATGTTAAACTATTACAGTTGTACGGCAACTGGAATTTTTGTTGTGAGGCAGAGTTGCTATTTCAAAATTTGGTCTTGTTCTGAATTGGAGCAGAGCTCAAAGAACTAACTTCCTACAAAACAACTTTGAAAAAAAATTGATTTAGGTTCAATATTGTTTCCATTCTGACTTTTTATATTAAATGATAACTAATAATATAGCTCTTCAAAACTTCACATTTTTTTCAAATTTCTTTCATTGCAATGGTGCGCTCCTGGAGAACGTGCAGACTGGGACAAATTGGTATTGCCCAACAGAAAAGCATTCCATTGGGTCACTTTCAACCAAGCCTATGTACGATTACACAACATTAACTCCAACTCTATCAACGTCATCCGGCCCATTCTCAAGAAACATTTGTGAAATGGAGTGGGCCCAAGAGAGCAAATGAAGATTTTGAGGAAGCAAAAGCAAAATTATGAGCAGCTCCAAAGCATTTGTGTATTTCAGTTTTGACTATCCACTCCCCTTAGCACGATGCCTCTCAGGTAGAGTGGGAAATATCCGGGGTGTCGGAGAGAAGTTTCTCTCAGGCCTGGTCTTCATCCTAAGATACACAACTTAGCATAGCTGAAGTTGATGTATCTTAGGTAGACTTACCTGGGCGTCCACACAGTGGCGAGACGACTGTTGCCGCTCCCCCTTCGACTCCTCTTGCACCTATCGTGGAAGTGGAGTTCCAGAGTCGATGGGGAGAGCGCTCGGAGATTGATTTATGGTGTCTACACTAGACGCAATAAATCAATCCCCAATAGATTGATCACTACCTGCCAATCTGGCAGGTAGTGTAGACATACCCTCAGAGAGAAGCATAAGGCATTGTTTTTTCAGTCTCTTTTCATGAGCATCTTCCCACTGGGTAACTTGAGGGAGATTGCAGGTTAGAGCTAGGTGGGAAACTCTGTGAACAGGCAATGGTGACATTTCTTCCACCCTATATTAGTTTTTCGCTTATTTGGATGGTAAGTTCTTTGGGGCTGGAACAGTCTCTTGCTATGTGTGACAAGCAAGGAGGAGGGTGGACATGACTCTTGAGGGGAAGCTGCTCTGATCAGGATACCTGGAGCTGTAACCTGAGATGAGAAGGGGGAGGGGAGTTGACACCTAGGGCCCGGGAAGTGAAGAAAGGAAAGGAGATGGCTGCAGGGTTTGGATGGGAGTAGAAGCTGGATGGGGAAGAGGAGGGAGCCGGGATTTGGGGTCTTATCTCCCTGCCCCCCAGAAGGGCCTGACTAAGAGGTCCTGTTTGTACTGACAAGCTCTGAGTTGAATTGTGTTTCTGGCATCTCAAATAAACCTTCTGATCCGCTGGCTGGCTAAGAATCACTGTGAATTCCAGGAAGTGGGGGGTGTGGGAACGGGACTCCCCCACCCCATGTGACAACATGTCTTTACATAGTGCCTACCACAGTGGAACCCTGATTCCAGCTGGGGTGTGTGTGTGGGGGAAGCTGTGGGTGCTGCTGTGATACAGCAGCTGCAGAAAAGAGTTAAGGAGATTGGTTCATGGGTTGGGTGTTTTGTGCAGAGCTGAAACAAAGCATGAAGAAATTGGATTTAATTATCCATGCTGTGTTACGCTTGCATTCAAATTACTTTATGAAATCAAGCACATTACACATCTTACTGGTATGTCTGACTGCACAATACTTACCGCGTAAGAGAATCCCGTGGACACAGCTGCCTTAATCTGGAATGAAAGAATAAAATCTAAACAGGGAGGATTACTTCATGCATTTATACGTTACCCCTAATCTTGGTAACTGGGCTCCCTTCACCTCACTTATATCAAGGGAATGCAACACTTTCCCCTCAAGCAGGGAGCATGCTCTCCCATTGGTGGCTAAGCTACTTTCCAGGCATGGACTGGAGTCAGGGGATTACCAGCCAGGAGACTAATTGTGCGTGCTTTTGGAATAATCTGATAATTGCCTCTCAGGACATGCATGGTTGTGTTTGAAACATGCTGAATGAAGATACCCTGCCACATTGACTTTGCTTTATATGGAGCAAAGTTTTGATGTAAAAGTAGAATAGTAATTGCTGGAGAGATTCCATCACTTATTTTTTTTTGCTAAAAGCTTGAGGCAAGACAGGCGTTTTGTGCTAAATCCCAAGAGACTGATGCATGGGAACTTTTCTCTCTGGCTTAAGTAGCCTTTAAATCAAGCTGCAAAAGTAGCTAGGAGCGGTTTAGGATAAGGTAGATATCTGCAGGGACGAAAGGCCCAGGTTGAGACCCTGCTGCGGAGAACAGCTGTTGGCCTCTCCTATGAGTTTGTCCCTGGGGACGGAAGGATTCCTGCTGAAGGTGGTGGGGAATAGGCCAAGAAGTAGTCTCCAAAATATCTTGGTCCTACCTCAACGAGGGCTTTGTATCTCGGAGTGAGTTGGCAGCCTGTGACATCGGCCAGGCAAGCATTATGTTTTCTGCCACCTCCATTACCCAACAAACAGGCAGTCATGGGTTGAGCTGTCATGAAGTGTTAGTGGCAGAGCAATATGGAGAAGACCAGCCTTGAGATGAAAAGGACATGGACTACAACGTTCAAAAGTAGAGGCCTACAGTTATGTTCCTTCACCCATCTCTAGACCTCTAACAAGTGACCTTATTTTCACAAGTGCTGGGCACCCAGTCACACATTTACGTAGCCATCGGAGCCCTAAAGCACCTAAAGAATTTAGTAGCATAAGCCCTTTGGAAATCTCCCTCAGATGTCGCCAAACATGAGGCTGGTCCAGTGGTTTGGGGACTAGCATGGGAACCAGGTTTGGTTCCTAGTTTTGCCACATATTCTTCTGTGTGACCTTAGTCTAGTCACTTAGTCTCTCTGTGCCTCAGTTCCCCATCTGTAAAATGGGGATGGTAGCACTGCCCTTCGTCACAGTGGTGTTGTGAGAATAAATACATTCAAGATTATGAAGAGGTCAGATACTGCTGTGATGGGGGCCATAGAGAGATTTTTCAGATCAGGTTTATCCTACTCCCATGTCCTCTACCCACTGCCTGGTATCCATCACTATTTCTGGCCTTGTTTCTGATTTGTGGGTAAATTTAAATTTATGCCCAGCATATCGTATAGGACATCTGACATACCCCAGTCTTTGCTGTACTGATCGATTTGTATTGCAACATAGGTTTCAATGGTTTGGGCTGTGATATTTCAAGGAATGATTCCTGTTACATTAGGAAGCTTGCCTAATTCCTTACCTTGCCCTTTTACACACTGACTCCTCTTCAGCCTGGTTATTTGGCTTTGGGAAAGGTTAATTACTTCAGATTGTTAAATGAGTACTTGCTCCTCTAATTAAATGGGTGTCTTGGGAATAAACTCACTGTCACAGACTTTAAAAGAAAGCACGTCCTAGTCGTGATTAAGAGGCAGGATATCCCTGTAGCTCTCCCTCAGGAGACCCGTCTGAATACTCTTGGTCATACTAAATTGTGCTAGGACTGAGTGGAGCTGCTCTAGGCATCCACCTTCAACACAAAGAGCCGAGGAGCAGGTTGTCCAGATTCTCTCCTTACTCAGATGGTGCAAAATAGCTGGAGTTTGTTCTTCACTGGCTACCTGTGAATTCCCTTAGCATGGGAGTGTGCTAAGCTGATGTAAGATGGTATCACTGGCTCTTGCACATTGTGAGAAGGGGGTGGAATGTGCCTGCATTATGCCATTCATACCTGGCATATGGTCTCAGAGAGACCAGGGCCAGTTGATGTAAATTAGAGCAGCCCCTGAGCTCCTCCAAGTTACACTGATATGACTGGCACAAATGTATCATAGGAGTCAGTGAGGGGTTACTTTCTTCATTCCTGCTCCACACCAAGCATATCTCTTTGCAGTACAGAATCTTATCCTTTATCTTAACAGATTAGTCTACTTTCAATGATAAAGGAGGTAGAATAATATTGAGAGAGGCAATGATATAAGGAGAAGAATTAATCTTCTATAACAGGGGTAGACAACCTATGGCACGGGTGCCGAAGGCGGCATGCAAGCTTATTTTCAGCGGCAGTCACGCTGCTTGGGTCCTGGCCACCGATTTGTGGGGGGGTCTGCATTTTAATTTAATTTTA
This sequence comes from Dermatemys mawii, assembly GCA_007922305.1. Lineage (NCBI taxonomy): Eukaryota > Metazoa > Chordata > Testudines > Dermatemydidae > Dermatemys > Dermatemys mawii. Next base: position 3,618,148 of record ML677375.1, read on the forward strand.
AATGAAGTTTCTTAAACATTTTAAAAACCTTATTTACTTTACATACAACACTAGTTTAGTTATATATTGCAGACTTATAGAAAGAGACCTTCTAAAAACGTTAGCATGTATTACTGGCACGCAAAACCTTAAATTAGAGTGAATAAATGAAGACTCGGCACGCCACATCTGAAAGGTTGCTGACTCCTATTATAATATTTATGCATCCAGCAATCTTGATCCCAGGTTTTATTTTTAGCAGAATCCTCTCCCTTCCTTTGCTCATGTAATAAAACACGTTCTGGTGGGTGGGGATTTTAATTGTAGGCCAGAATGTCATCTACTTCAAATACCCCCACCCAGGAGGCTATGCTAGTGCCTGCTGAGAGGTTGGGTTGCAGACCTTTCCCTGATGGATATGTGGAGGTTGTTACACACTGAGGAATCCAACTTCACTTCATTTTCTTGGTTCTGTTTCCACGGTTCGCTTTCCAAACTAGCTCCTTAGTAGAATATATCTCATCAGCAAAGCCGGTGCCAGCTTTTTGGCTGCCTCAAGCAGCGAAGAAAAAGAAAAAAAAAAGGAAACCCCAAGTCGTGCCGCCGAAGAGCTGCCGCCACAGAAAGAAGAGGACTGAAGGACCCGCCGCCGAAGAAAGAAGTGGAGTGATTGAGCGGCCGCCGAACTGCTGCTGAAGACAAAAGAGAGGGACTGAAGGACCTTCTGCTGAATTGCCGCCGAATTGCCGCCAAAGAACAAGACATGCTGCCCCCTAATTTTGGCTGCTTCAGGCACCTACTTCCTTCGCTGGTGCTGGGGCCAGCCCTGCTCATCAGCTACCACCAGTAATACTGTAATCTCAGGCCAGACTGTTAACATAATAATGGACCAAGCCCCTCTGCAGAGGATGAGAGAAAAGCCAATGGTGGGCTATTCTGTGATTCAGCGTTCAATGAATAACTGGAGCATCCATTTAGATTCTCTGAGGCCATGAATCCCATAAAGGGTAGTAATGCAGTTCTCATAGAAGAAAACAGTCACAGAGCTAACCAGTCAGGATTCCCAAATCAGCAAAGAGAGTCAGATGTGAAGCTTTTTGAAATAGGGGGGCAAATCAAGGAATTGCAAGTCAGGTTCCTGAAGAATAGCAAAGCAGAGGAAGGGAGTGGTGAGCAAGGAATGCCCAGGAGTTAGGATGGTAGCTGGGACTTAGAAGACAGGTTCAGTTATCTGCTCTGCCACAAATGTCCTGTGTGACCTTGGCCAAGTCTCTTAGACTTTCTGTCCCTCAGTTCCCCATCTGCACAACAAAGATTTTAGCAGAGGCCTACTTCGCAGGGTGTTGTGAGGATAAATATATTAAAAATTGTGAGGGTCTCGGATACTATGATGATGGGGACCAGATAAACACTTTTGCTAAATAGATGGTCGGTTCAATGTAAGAAGATTATTTCCACTATTTTCCCCTTAAGATAGGATGAGTTTTCCTCCTGCACTTGATGAGTTTTCCGGGGGATGATATTTCACAGGCATTAGTGAATTCTCTAGAGGTTTAACACTGCAACTGACAGCAAGCAGGCAGACTGTCACCTGCTGTACCATTAAAGTCAATGGGGCTCCACATGCGCACAGCAATTCACCTGCATGCTGTTAATTGCAGGACTGAGGGATGGGTTTATTGTATATTTGCAATATTTTGACACTGGAACCCTACTATTATTTTCCAATCTATCTGGCCAATATCACCCTCATTTTAAAACCTGAGCAGAATTTCAAATACAGTGTGGGGTCCTATTGTCTCAGATTTTGTTTCTTAATCTAGATGTCCAAATATTTTCCAAGGTTGTAGCTTCACATTTGAAGCCTCTTTTGTCAACTGCTCAAGCTGGGTTTGACATGGAAAGGCGCTAAGTAATAAATAGTAGATGTTTGCTCAGTGCAAAGGGATCTCTGGGAAGCCTTTTGGTGCAGAGAAAGCCTTTGACAGTGTGGAGTGGGAATCTTTCTTTCTTTCTTTCTTTCTTTCTTTCTTTCTTTCTTTCTTTCT
>ML677375.1:3620184-3674521 GCA_007922305.1 Dermatemys mawii
CTTTCTTTCTTTCTTTCTTTCTTTCTTTCTTTCTTTCTTTCTTTCTTGTTTTAATTTATGGCATGATTTTAAATATGTATTCTAGATCTTGGCTCAATCCCCAAAACTTCCGTGCTCTCCGACAAGGTATTCCTTAACTATTTTACCCAGGAAGGGGGCAAAAGTCAGGATGCTGCTTTATCTGCAGCTGTAGAACCTCTCACTGAATGACAGTCTAATCATTTCTCTAGAACGGGGGGATGTGTGAGGAAAGTTGCTTTTTACTTTGATTGTAAGCTCTTTGGGGGCAGGGATCATATTTGTTCTGTGTTTGTACAATGTGTAGCACAATGGGATCCTCATCTGTGATTGGGGCTCATAGGCCTACTGCACTCCAAATATTCAATAATAATATATGCAGACATATTTTGTTGTTTAACCAAACATCTCTGGGGAGACTGATTTTATTGGATATTTTGGTTCTTTCTCTGGGTTTTCTCATAATTCCTCCCCCCATGTCATTTTGACTCTTCCCCCACAAGGGAAAAGGGATTTTCCCCTTTTAAGCTGAAGAGGACTATCCAGTACCATGGTGTCAGGATTCCTAACAAAGTTTCTGATTTGTGTGGGAGTAACATCCCCTTCTCAGTTACAATCGTTAGGGGCGACTTTTCAAGGTGGTTGCAAGTCCCTGGCTAATTCTTTGAGAAGTTTTGTCTCTTTTCAAATAAGTTATTACAGTTATTACAAAGTCTGATTCTTCCTCCCCCCACCCCTCCTTAGGCTGATCCAGTTGGACACAAGAATGAAGCTTCTGGAACCATGGAAGTTAGCCCTTATTGTTCTGGCAGTCGTGTTCTTTCTGGCACTAGTCATCGGTCTGCTTGTGTATTTTTTGCTCTTTGGTAAGTGTGACAGTCTTGCTCTCCTGGGTGAATAGTACGTGCTGGGAGTTAGCTGTTGTGATCTTTATGTGATGTACAAAGGAAGGAATTCACCCCAGGGCGTGAGCCCACGAAGGGCATTTTAGTCCCATCTAAGGGTGTAATTAACAGTTTCTTAAAAACACCTTTTAAAAACCAGCCATGTGTCTATAGTAGGGATTTAAAGTCTCCGTCCATTCTATTTCTCTCTCTGGGCTGGGGTCCAGTTAGATCCGTCAGTGGACGGTTATCACAGTAAGTCTGAGGTCTACGAGCATCCAGCCACTGGAGGAGGATGGTCCCGTTTTAGTGCTTTATGTAATGATGTCTCTGGCTGGGTTGTCTTCAAAGACTGAACCTAGGATGTCCGGATCCAAAAGCACAAGCCCCTGCTGCTTCAGCTAGAGGAGCAACGTTTAGTTGAAAGGAGATTGCAAATTCATAAACTTCGTAAGTGGTCCATCCCGTAGAGGGCGGCAGATAGAGCTGGCTGGAAAAGCCTCACGTCATTCTGGAGCTCTGGTTCTGTGATGCACGGTGCCTTCTGCTGTCTCTGCTTCAGAGTCGTAAATAAACATAGCCTCGGATGCCATATCCTGGGTCTAATCCGCCACTTTACCAGGCCCTTGCGCAGGGAAATCCTAGGTGGTATAGCCAGCACTATATTGCCTGTACTGCTCCCTCTTGGGGATAGGGACATGCCAGGGCAAGGCACGGAGCAGAGGGAAAGGGTTGTGCTGGGACGGAACAGGTATGTAGCCAATGTGCCTTGTACGCTACCAATCCCTGGCTGAGAGAGTGGTCCCTAAAGGGCTCTATTGCTGCTGGCCTACTTTAGAGATTCTTAAAGGCCCCTTCAGGTTAACACTGAAGACAAAAGTGAGCCTTTGGCTGCCCTAGGATCAGAAGGTGACTTAGATCCTCCTTTGTCCACTACACTGATCAGAGCTTATCTGCGGATCTGGTAAATGTAACTCCACTGACGTGGAATAAGTGAGATTAGAGCCAGAAGCCCAGAGTCCTGTTCTGCCTGCCTGGGAGCCATGACATCTGCTACTTAGTTCTGCCACACTCCCCGTCTCCAAATGGTAACCTAGGCATTGACCTTTCCTTCTCTTTCCTGCTATAGACCAGGAGATGTACTTTTACAATGGGATGTTTAAAATCACTAATGTCCAGTACAACCGGGAGTTTGACAAACACACCTCAAAAGAGTTCAGAGACCTGAGCACAAGCATCGAGATACTGGTAAATCAGAACTTTTCTTTCTCCCCTGGAGAGTGTCCCTGAAAGTCCTGGGTTATGTGACTGGAAACCAGAATGAGACACTGTTTTACTCCAGGCTGTAGTGTTCAGGATCCACCCAAAGGAAAGGATGGTCTTGGGGGTAAAGAAGAGGGCTAAGAGTCAGGAAATTTGCATTTGGTTCCTGGCTCTGCCCTTCACCTGGTTTGTGACCTGAGTCACCCAATCCCTCCATGCCTTAGTTTCCCAGTGGAAGAAATGAGAGTGATATTTCCTCCCTCGCAGGGTTAATTCACTAAGGCTTATAAAGCAGGCTAAGGTAACGCAATAGAGAGGACTCCATTTTATCGGACCAAGGCCTTTCTCTGGCCCCATCTCAGTAGTACTTAAGCGCCCCACGATCTTTGATGTATGTATTCTCACAACAGCGCCTACCGCTTTGTTCACAGCAAGCCTGGGACATGCTGGAACAGCACTGTGGGAACTGAGGGCCTGATCCAACGCCCACTAAAATCAATGGGACTCTTTCCACTGGCTTCCCTGAGTTTTGGCTCCAGCCCAACATTGGTGCTGTGTGAATTCTCAGACAGCGCAGTCCCGATCAGTGTCTCTCTATTGAGTCTCAGAGCCAGAAACCCGGGAGGCATGCAATGCTAGCCAATTAACCAAACACGACACAGGCTGAAGTTCTCCGCAGCTGCTGGGGCAGGCACACGGTTGAGAATATGGGAACAGAAGCAGCAAGTGGAAGCTCTCCTGTTGAGCAGAAAGCATATAATTCATAGCTCAGCACAGCTGTCCCCTCACTCACTAACATGCTTGCGGGGGTCAAGGGAGGGCCTGATTTATGGGCACAGTGCCCTCACTCCCCCTTGTACTCTGTGATGTGTTAGTACCAGGTCAAACTGAATAGAGTGAACAGCTTCAACCGCGGGAATGGGCTGTGACTGCATCATCGGAAGGTTCTTTGGGTTTGATGATGGACATTCATCTAGGGCTTTGATAGCGCCAGGAGCCTAAGCATTGTAGTCCTGTATTCTGGATGCTCTCTGGACAGAAAGCCTTAGCTGAGAGTGTGTTGCTGTTACACCCGATTGTGTTGTTTCACAAACATTTTCTATCCTTTTAACAGGTGACTAGTACATTTCGAACCTCCATTTTAAATAAGAAGTACATCAGATCCCATGTTGTCAACCTGAGGTATGTAAAATGTCCATTTCCTGCTTGAGGTTAGCTTGGATGAAACTTTCTCCCAATCTGGGGCAGCCAGGCAACGTGAGGGCAGGGGAAACGCACCTTGACTCCTGCAAGAAGCCAAGATGGAGCACTTAAGGTATCTGCTTGACCCAAGAGGAGCAGAGAGCTCTAGTGGGACCTGACCGAGTTCAGGGTCTCCAGGTTGCTCTGCAAAGTGGCCTAGTGTAACAGGATCTTTCTCTTCTCGATGTCCCAGGAGCAGATTCAGTGAACATTCTATGAGATGCTCATTGTATGCAGTGGTGCATGCAATGGGATGGAAATAAGAAAAGTCCACGCAGTTTTGAATAACTTACCGAGAAGCAGCATCATGGGATAAGCAGGCTGCAGACTACAGCTGCTTTATAGCACAGACTACATTATATGGTGCTGGCGTGAGTGCCGGGGGAACAGTGTATCCAGGTCCAGGCACTTCATTACCCGAAAGATACTGAGTGGGAGTTCAGTGCTGAGCTAGAGAAGTGGGGAAGTTGCTGGACTGGGGGTTGACTTTCAAGGAGAGAAGGAAATAGTTACTACAGGGAACTTTACTCAGTGCTGACTAAGGGCTGGGGAGCTTGTCCAGGGCATGATCACTAAAGGAGAGGAACCACTGCGCACTGTGTAGCAACGGGTGAAATTAGGAAAGGGTGAATTTAGGCTGCAAGGGAAGTGGTGGAAACTCCGTCCTTTAACCCACTTAATTCAGGGGCCTAAAGGAGAGTTATTGGGCATGAAGCTCTTCTGCTTACTGCTATATGGTTCCAATGGCCGTATCTCACCCTCTGACCATGATCCACATGGTCATACACTGAGCTCACCCTCATCACCATCCTCAGGTTGGAGCTGGGTTGTTGCTCTCCTTAACATCATCCTTTGCCCCTGTGTTTTCTTTGCTCTTGGCAAGATTCCCACTGACCTCCCCGATCACTCTGACAGGATGAGCTCAGTCAAAATCCCCTGCTAGCTGCTTAGGTCCTTTCCATGTCCCAGTCTTCTACTGTGTGTCAGTCCCCAGGTAAGGCCCAGGGGATCTAATGAAAATTAAAGCCATGTAGGAAGAGAGGACAAGTAGCAAACACACTCGCTCACCTCTGTCTTTAATGTCATGTTGGTTTGCAGCCCAGATGCCAGCGGAGTGGTGGTACATCTTGTGCTGATGTTTGAATTTGCCACAAACGATAACAGAGAGGCCCTCTCGGAAAGAATCAAGAACATTTTGCTTAGGCGGCTGCAGACAAACACAGGGCCCTTGGAAATTGACCCCTCAACTTTTGAACTCTCAGGCAAGTTTCCTGAGCTTTCCTCTTTCTCCTTGATTTTGCTGCTTGACCCATCCCTTTCCTCTGTGCAATGTGATTGGTTTTATAGGGCTGATGTGAGTCCCTGCTGTTTCCTTCTTCCCTCTTCCCCAAACAGCCCTGCCACCCTCATCAGCTGACAGCCTAGAAGGGTACTGTAAAATTATAACAACCAGGAGACAAACATGAGCCAGATCTCCAGCTGAGGCAAATCAGCCTAGTGCCACTGAAGTCAGTGGGCCAGATTCTAATCAGACATAAATCGGTGTGACCCTGTTAAAGTAAGTGGGTCTACACTGATTTACACCAGCAAAAGCTCAGGCTTTTGATTCCTTTGTTTTCAGAGCATTTTGCTTCTGCTTTCAAATTTTCTAAACCAATGGTGCAGGAAATTCTGGAAGAGCGTTCCTGTTGGTTCACCGTATGTCTCCTGCTTTGCAGCCTCCCTTCTGGACTTGTTTCCCCCCACAGTTAGCCCAAGAATCCAATTCCATATTGAATGAAGCTTGTTTTTATGTCCTTTCATCTTCTCCCTTCCCAGCCTGCCACAGAGAAAAATGAATTTTGGTATGGACACAAATGAATAAAAGGTCACTTCTCTACTCTGGGGTCAGGTGCCCAAATATAAAGCCGTCACACTATTAAAAACATGCAAAACTGGCAGCCCTGTTTTGCATATTTTTGCATATAAAATATGCAAAACAGGGCCCCTGTTTTTCTGTCATCACTGGGCAAGAAACTATTTTCTTATCTCATGACTATTTTCAAGAATTCAAAACATTTTCTATCTTGAATCAGGACAAAGAGTCAGTCTCAGATTTTTGCAAACAAACAAAAAGGGTTGGATTTGGGTTAATGGAAATATTTGGTTTCAGTTTTGAGCTTCCCCCTCCCCCTCTTTATTTCGTGTTATTAGTTTACTTTTTGAAACATTTATTTTGAACCCAAAAACCAGAATTCTTCATTTTAGAAAATGTTGAAACAAACCTTTTGACAATTTTGAGACTTTTTTCAAAAAACGTTCACATTGGGAGAGTCGTCAGGACTGACCCTGTCCAACAAAGTTTTGTTTTTAACGAACTGGCATTTTTCATCTCAAAATATTTCATCAAAACATTCCCTGCCTGCTTTATTGACTGCCCCCTACTAACTGAGTTTTGTAGCCTAGTTCTTGATAATATTGGCCTGTAATATTCCCCAATGGACATCTGATTGATCGCCTATCATCAGAATGCAGTAAATGATGCAGTTGGATAATTCTGCTCATCAGCATGGTGTAGAGCAGGGGTCTCAAACACGTGGCCCGCGGGCCGCATGCAGCCCACGAAGCCCTTCCTTGCGGACCGCCAAGCTCCCTGGCGCCCCACCCACCACCATAGCAGTTTCCGGGAGGGAGGGGACAGAAGCGGAGGCTTCTCTGCTGCCTGGCTGGGTCGCTGCCGAGCCCCGGCTTCCAGGCCCTGCTGCTGCAGCTTCAGTGAATGAGCTGGGGTGGTGCTTCCCAGGAGCCGTCTGCAGTAGCGGCCAGGAGCGGTAAGTCAGGCTCCCCACCGCCCTCCCACCTCTGTCTGCGGGAGGCTTACTGCTCCTGGCCGCTCCTGCGTGCTCAGAGGAGGAGGCGGGACCTCATGGAAGGGGTGGAGTGGGGGCGGGCCGGGGGCAGCAACGGGGGGCATGTTAGTGATGCGGCCCTCGGGCCAGTGCACTAGTCCTCATGCGGCCCTCGTGGTCATTTGAGTTTGAGACCCTGGTGTAGTGTCATTTTGTACTCTCTAAGAAGATTCCTTTGTTTTAGGGAAAAGCTGGAAAATAGGACTAATCTGAGAAGTGGTTTTAAAAATACTTTTCAGGGTGTATTCTTAAAGCAGATACATACTGTGAAGCAAGTTTTTCCACTGGTTTTAGAAGTAATGGTGTTATAATTTTGACAGAACAAATGTTACAGATCTGTCACTTTCAGGATCTCCGTTTCCCAGTCTTCTTGCTCCATCTGTTGTGTTGGTGCAGACTGAGGACACTTCCACGCAACACATTAGGCTCTTGTCTTGGCATGTGAATCAGGCTGAGCTTTATTTATTCCCTCTTCCTTTGGGGGAGGAACTGCCACCCACCCCCCGCCCATTCAGGGTGAATACCTGAGTGGAAAGAAGAGGTAAATACCAGTGCCATTATGAAGTGCCACCATTCCACGTACTCCCAGCCCCATGCATGGAGCCACCCTATCCCTTAGATGCAATTCACATCTAAGCACGTCTCCTGGTAGCAGGAATCAAGGGTTTTAGGAGAACACTTGAATCCCTGATGGGCTGGAGACACCTACCCCAGTTCATCACCCCACTATTTTAGACGATCCCTCGCAGATCGGTACAGGCCATATGGGTATGTGGAAGCATCAGGAGTAACATGACAATGCGGGAGCACTATGTCAGACCTCAGGCTTGCTGGATCTTGCCCTCCCTTCCCTGCCCCAGTGAGTTGGAGTGTAGTTCTCCATCTTCCTGGACAGTAATGCTCCCATATGGGTGGCTGATTGCTTACAATGAGATTACACTGAGTAGGAGAGGCGTTGGCATGGGTGATTAAATAACTAATTGTGCTGACATGTTGCAGGCAACCAGATAATTTGTTTAATGATCCAGTTACAGGCAATGGTTACTTTATAAACTGCAACATTGCGACATAATCTGATCAGCTTTATAGCTGTGAAGTACAGTGACTATCTTTCAATTGCTTTTCTTGGTTATCCTGGCTTCAACGTAAGCAACGCTGTCAGGATAATTACGCTAGCCATATTGTGTAATTTGTCGGAACACAGGCATTGCTGAACTGGATCCGGTCAGGAGTCCATCTAGCCCAGTATCATGTTTCCAACAGTGCCTAATACCAGATGCTCTAAAGGAAGAATTACTGTAACAGAGCATTATGGAATAATCTACCTTTATGGGAAATTTCCCCTTATGCCAGGCAGTTAGTGGTTAGTTAATCCCTTGAATCAGAGGAGATTATGTCCCTTATATATCTTTCCTATCTAATATACCCTGTGCATGATCTCATTATTCATATAAATGTCTCTCATCCTCTTTGGAATCCTGCTAAAATCCTGATTCCATGATATCATGTGGCAATGAGTTCCACAGATTAATTGTGTATTATTTGTGTGTGTGCTGGGGGAATACTTGTATCAGTTTAAATTTGCCACCTTTAATGTAATTGATTACCCTACTGCTCTAATATTTTGAGGGAGAGCAAATGGGGTGTCCATTCATTAGATTGTCAGGTAAGCTTTCTACAAGAAAGATCAGTAGCTGATTACAACTTGGATCCAGCAAATGGTGATGTCAGTGACTTTCAGCCTTATCTTGTGTAAACTAATCCATTTAGGGTTTTATCCCATGCTCATCAGCACAGCCTGTTATAGTTTGTTGCATTTACAGGGTTACTTTAGACCAGCATTTACAGAGACTCCATGCAAGATCGGTCTTGAAGCCAAGTGACTAGCTGAGACCTCATACTTGGGAGACCTCACAGTAGCCTAATCAAGTCCCAAATAGACTTGCTAACTGCGAAATCCCCACAAATAGTCAGGCACGCTCATCTGTCTCCTATTACAATACTCCCAGCACCACTCCAAAACAATCACCGCTTATGTCCCACAAGGGCTTTAAGGAAATCCACCATGACCAACTGAGACAGGAAGTGTGAGCTGTTCTGACTGTCTGCTGTGCGTTTCATTTCAGGGATGAAGAAGGAAAGTGGAGAACATCTTTTCAACAACCGTAAGTACAAGCAGTTTATTCATGGTACTTAGAAACAGGCCATTGTAGGGTTCCGTGCATTCTGGGTTTCAGTGATTGCTGTATGAGGTGCGCTCGGTCTGCAAGCAGAAAGGTGATTCTTCTGACTGACAGTGCTATAAAATCTTCATGTCAGGGGATTACACAGCTGAAATTCAAGTAACAATTCTGTTGAAGATGCATGAGGCAGAAGAGAAATCAGCTCACTTTCTTGTAGCTGGGTGGGCGCTACAGGGCTAATAGGACTTAGTGCTTGGACAGTTGGGTTATTGGGGGGCCCATATACATACCTAAGCATTGTCTACAAGGGGACTTGCCTCCATTTCAGCCACAAGGGATGACCTGTATTGTTTAGGAAGAATTAGGGACAAGCTTTCTACCCTGCCGGTGACCCTGGTCTCCTGAGAGGTCTCTCTAAGGCAGGGGTGGTGGGGAAGGTGACTTTAGTGCTGATGAAGGAGAGCAGGTGTCCTGCTTCTTGCCTCTTGGACACATGGAAGAGTTAGGGGGCCTTCTCAGCCTTACTGCTCCTTCTGGCTGTCAATGTGGCTCTTTCTCCTGGTCATTTAGAAGTGCTGGGGGAAGGGAGGAGACTTCATGCCAGAGTACTGGCTAGCTCCTTTCCTCTTCTCCTGGGCCTTAGAAGGGGTGCTGGAGAGGTGGCCCTTTGCTCTTCCCAAACCCTGACCGTAGGGCTTTCCCAGCGTTCACTCAATGGGTCCACCCCTATGTTTAACGTTAAGTGTGAGAGTGAGTCTGTGAGTCTTTCCCTTAACCTCTCTGGACCTCGATTCCCTACAACATGTGTCTAATAATAATAATTAATAATGCCCCTTGTCTCCCCATCTGTCTGTCTTGTCTATTTAGAACAGGGGTGGGCAAATGTTTTGGCCCAAGGGCCACATCGGGGTTGCAAAATTGTATGGAGGGCCGGGTAGGGAAGGCTGTGCCTCCCCAGACAGCCTGGCCCTGCCCCTTATCCGACCCCAACCCACTTCCCGCCCCCTGACTGCCCCCCTCAGAACACCCAGCCCATCCAACCCCCCTTGCTCCTTGTCCCCTGACTACCTCCTCCAGAGACCCCCGCCCCAACCACTCTCTGGGACCCCACCCCCATCTATGACCCCCTGCTCCTTGTCCCCGACCACCTGATCCTGAGCCCCCCACCCTAACTGTCCCCCCCGGACCCCACCTGCTCCTTGTCCCCTGACTGCCCCTGGGACTCCCTGCCCCTTATTCAACCCCCCATCCCGTCCCCCTTACCATGCTGCTCAGAGCAGTGTGTCTGGAGGCCACATGGCCCGCAGGAGCTCCCAGTCCCGCTCTCTTATCATGTCGCTCAGAGCGGCAGTAGCTCAGGCCCCTTGAGAGCCAGCCAGAGTGCTGTCCAGGAGCAGCGAGCCAGAGCACTGGTGGTGCAGCATGCTGAGGCTCTGGGAGAGGGGGAAAGGCAGGGGAGTGGCCGGGGGTAGCTCAAGGGCCAGGCAAGACGGGCCCGCAGGCCGGATGTGGCCCAGGGGCTGTAGTATGCCCAGCCCTGATTTAGACCCTAAGGTCTGTGGGGCAGGGACTCTTTCCGTGTTTGTACAGGGCCTAACACAATGGGGCCCTCATCTCTGCTGGCCCCTCTAAACTGAAGCCAAAATTATTCCCTAGCATATATTTTCGGTGCCTCCCAGCCCTAGATCCATTCTTCTACAGTTCGACTGGAACACCGTGCTTAAAAACAGGATCCACACATATTCTAGCCATTAATAATCACATTAGGGACAGGGAGACTGATTTTCTTCTGGCAACAGATGTAACCGATATTATTTGTACCTGGTGACTCAAGAAGTGAAGGATTTATTTGTAGGAATCCCTAGGTAGGCAATGTACATTGAATCCGTAGGGCCTAGTCTAAAAGTCATTGAAGTCAATGGAGAGACTTCCACTTACTTTGCATCAAACCAATAGTCTTTGGACTTGATTGTCTTGATGCCATATTATTATTCAGCATTGTAGTTAGACTATTGGTGCATCTGTCTGTAGACGACATAGTCGTTAGGTGGGGTGTTGGATTTCAGTAGCTATGGTTGAAGTCAAGAAGCAGAGAGGTAGCTGTGTTAGTTTGGATCTGCAGAAGCGACAAGGAGTCCTGTGGCACCTTGAAGATTAACAAAAGTATTGAAGCATAAGCCTCCATGGGCTAATACCCACTTCGTCGGATGCATGGTTGAAGTAGTTCCCCGCTGTTCACGATTCATAGGCTTGACAACGTCACTTTTTCACACTTTTCTACCAGTTTTTATTCTCCCTTGTGCATCGTGGCTAGCTCAGGGATGGAAAGGAACGGGTACCTGTCCTACAGCTTTTCAGATGACAGCGCCTGCAGACAGATCCCATTTGCAGCACTGTGTCTCATGAATATGCTCGGATGCAGGTTCTGGTCCCCAGCTGTTCACTTAACTAACAGATGTGGTATGTAAGAGCTGTGATGGCTCGTAACTCTCCACCCATCCTACTGACAGGTGGGAGAGTCCCTTGTTCTGCTGCTTGGATTGCCGGATTCATCCTTCCTCCCTGCTGCTGCTTGGGGGAACGTTCCCCTGCTGGAAGCCTGCCACTCAATTTATTTGTTCCTAAAACGTTGGTGAGGGGAATAAGTATTTTCATTTTGCTCATACAAATACATGGAGGTGAAGGCCACCTGCTGGTGAGGTGTCCCCATGAACACTGAGTTTCAGAAATGACACCCAGTCAGACCGGAGAGGCGTGGACCTACCTGCCTGGAGCTGTCTGTCTCCACAGGCATCCATCTTTTGCAGAGGTTCGCCTTTGGAGAACGTGCCTCCCTCCAGCTATCTAGCTTCTATGCTGTGCTGCTGAGTGTGACCAAGATGAGGGCTTTCAAGGTGGCTATCCTACCACTGGTGGGTCCATCGACTTCCCTGACCTGGAATGGAGGAGTCCCCTCTTGCTCCAGCTGCTGGTTCCTCTCCGACTCTGGTCGTAAAGGAGCGCCACTGAGTAGCTACAACTGGCCACAGTTGATGCACGTCCACCTTGCTCCTCACAACAACCCGGCCTTGTTCAGTGTTTTGACAATAGGTACCAGCTGTCTCAGTCCACCAGATGGGCGTTCCCAGCCCTGGGGACTTGCATGGTAGCGCTGACTGAGGCTGATGACAGGAGCACCTCAAATGTACTGAAAATGTTCAGCTCCTCGCTGCTGTATCTTGGAGCCTTGGCTTCTGCCCGGCTTTGTATGGCACTGTGCTGCCTGGACAGGTGTTACATTCTGACTTTGAGCACCGTTCCGTGTAGAGCTGAGTGAGAAATGGTTTTCCCATCCCACGAAAATTGTGTGGGATTTCCTGTTCTGCATTGGGATGAAACCAAGGCCTCTTGGACCTTCTCAGAAACAAATGAGGGGCAGTCCCCCTGAATGGCCAACAGGATAGTGGTCCAGGCACTCACTTGGGATGTGGGTTCGAGACCCTGATCTATACCTGGCAGAGCACAGACTAGAACCTGAGTCATGCACATCCTGGCTGACTGCCCTAACTGGGGTGGCCAGGGGGCCATGGCCCTATCACTTTTAAAAGGGGGAGGGGTGGGGTGGGGCCACATTTTGTACGCTGGTGCTCCCTCTCCCACTTTTAGGGATCTTTGGCTGCTCCTAGCTCTAAATGCCACCCCCTGGCTATTCTGGGGTGGTGATGGGGTTCGTGTCTCACACACACCCATAGAAATTCCATCCTGGACCTGAGACGACATCCTGATGGACGTTTTGGTTTTGACAAGTCAGGATTTTCCAAAGGGAAAGAAGGTTCACTGAAAAATTCCCAGCCAGCTCTAGTTCCAAACGCAGACTGGACGGCGCCTCTCCTGAGCAGATACGGGCCACCGGCTGACGGAGCGGTGGCACCATCCTCAGACTGAATGGAGACTGTTACTGAGGTGGTTGAAAGCATCTCTGGCTACACAATATGGTGCAGGAGCCTTTTGTTGCCTCAGGCAGGAGTTTCTACAGGCATAAGTTTAAAGGGACAATGTCTGTGAGCGATGGTTTATCCTGGGGCCTGATTTCATTCCCGTTGAGCAATACGTGACTCTGCAGTTGGCCTAGAGCTCACTAGTGATTCACTGGCAGAGTTAGCTAGTACTCCAGGAGTACAGAAGGCCGGGTCAGGCACTTAGACGTATTCTTTACCTCAGTTACTCAGGACTCCTGAAAGGATTTAAACCTAAAGAATACTAAGCATCTGATTTACGCTTCCTTTTGCGTTTTGCTAAGCATAGGCAATGAAGATAGACCAGTTAGTTTCACTCTTCTTTAGAACTGGGGTCTAGTCAATCCACTACCTGGCTATCCTGCACTAGCACAATGCTGCAGTATTGAGGTTGCAGACATTGCAAAACAACTCTTATTCATCTGTTTCCATTTAAAAAGCCACAATGGAAACATTCCTGTTTGTTTTACCAAGGTGTGCTCTTATAACACCTGAATTTTAAGCTCAACGTGGCCTGACTAGAGCTGGGCAAAAGTTTTTCGGCTGATAGATTTTCTTTTCAAAAAATGCCTTTTTTCGCCCTGTCCTCCCAAATTATTTGTGAATTTGGGTCAATAAATAGTTGTGGCTGAGAAAACACTGGGAAAAAATGCAAAGAAATGTTTCGTTTCAACATTTTGGAATGTTGCTTTGTCCTGATGTTTCATCTAGAAATGGCACTTCAAATTCAAATTGGGGCAATGAAGAAAATATGCAAAAAGGGTGAACTCCTGTCCACAGGATCTGTGCTGTGGCCTAGCTTTTAAATAGCCCTCAGGAGGAAACCTGTCTGCATGCCAGACCCACATGGGTTGGCCACATGGCCTCAACACCTCAGAGTCGGAGTCTCTGGGCTCCATCCCTCCTGCCTCACACTCAGAGCTCTGCCTTGTGAGACCAGCTGAGATGGACTCCTGTCTGAGACTTTCACTCTTTAGGGACCAGTGCACCTCAGCAAACATTTGCAGTGGCCTCAGGGAGCCCTTCCAAAACAGAGTAGGATTTATTAGAAACCTGGAACACAGCCCTGGGAAGTCCTTAGGTTAGCCTGGAGAAATAGACATAGTCCATTCTGACCAAGCCAGCTTTCCACCCAGGGAAGCTGCCATGGAGTCCTTCTGGCTTGCCATGTCTCTCTGTCAGTCCTGAGTGAGAGCTGACGTCTCTCTCCCAAAAGCCAGCCTGTATCTCAGCCCCCTGACACTTTTCTGCCCAGTGTCCAGTCCCTGCAGGCCTATGCTGAATTCACATGTTGTGCCTGCTAGGGATAAGTGTCAATTGCTCAGTTCTTGGGGTTTCTGTTCTCTTTGAGGACCCGCCATTGATAAGGGTTGGTTTCAGCCAGTCCTTTACCGACCCACTTCTTCCAAAACCCAGACTGTTACATGACACAACACTTTATGTCTCCTGCTTTGCCCCAAGAGCAGCTTTTTAACTCTTGTGTAGCCATTCAGTAGCAATGCAAAGTACAGAGGGAAACTGAGGCATGCATAGGAATCATGAAAATATTTCAGAAAATTCCACTTTGTCAGATCCCTTCCCCTCAACCCCGCTCCCCCGCTGAATTGAAACAAAAACTAAAAGAAAAAAAAAGTTTTGAATCGACCAAAACATTTCAGGTCTGTTATCGATTCAAACACATTTGAGCTGATGGAAAATTTTGAAAAAAATATTGGTTTTGTTTCTCATCAAAGTGGATATTTTAGTTCAGTCCCCAAACCTAAAAAGTGATTTGCTCAGTTCTAGACCCGACACAATCTGTTGTACAAAATGTACTTGAATCTCTACGAAAATCCGTATTTATTACATCCTCCAGATAAATGTTGACCTTACAGGTAATGGGCAACAATAGCTGGAGTTTAGCTTATTTTGGTTAAATCCATGTATACAGATTAGTCCTACCTGCAATTATGTTTTACTTCTGGGTTATGATTTAGATATGTATTTAGTTTTTAAAGTTTTTTTTACTATTCTTTAAGAGATCTTCTTATTATTTATAATAATAATGATGTTTTTCTTTATGCAGCTAGATGGGAGGGTTAATATGTTTAGATACAAGGGATGGGATGGTTATTTAAATGGCATAGTTATAAATAGAATATATTTTGGTTCATTCTTATTTTAAGATTGTTTGGTTTTTGTTATCATTATGCTTGGCTATATATGTCTGCTGTGTGCCTAATATTGTGTGTGTGTGTGAAGTCTCACTCTGTGCGACTGTGGTTGAATATCAAAGTAGCTGTGATGTCACAACTGTTTATCTGAATGCTGTTCATTTGATGACAGACATGTTATAACAAAATGCAAGCAGCCATTTATGTTCAGCATGCTGGGAACATACACCAAACAAAAGCCTGTCTTTCTTTCCTGGGGAGCAGTCCAGCTAAGTCGGTCCTTTCTTTGATAGATTGTGGGATACGAAGAAGTAAATCACCTTCCTACACGGACAGAATAACCG
The DNA here is from genome assembly GCA_007922305.1 of Dermatemys mawii. Lineage (NCBI taxonomy): Eukaryota > Metazoa > Chordata > Testudines > Dermatemydidae > Dermatemys > Dermatemys mawii. Next base: position 3,635,155 of record ML677375.1, read on the forward strand.
GAGGTGTGTCTGCCCAGGAGGGCGAGTGGCCATGGCAGGCTAGTCTTCAGCTGAGCGGTATCCATCGCTGTGGCGCAACGCTGATCAGCGACACGTGGCTTGTAACTGCAGCTCACTGCTTCAGAGGGTAAGATCCCAGCTTGGAGAGAGGATGCTGTAAGACTGTGTGCCCGTACAGACACCAACCTACAATTCTGTGACATTTGGATCCAAAACAGAACCCCTAAATGTAGCTGGGTTCTGATTCTCCAGTTTGACCCAGCTGTACTTGGGGAGAGACCCGAGAGCTGGTGGAAGTCAAAGATGGCTGTACTCTACCTTTCAATTCTGCCCAACCCTCAGGCTGCTGGGTGTCAGTTCAGCCACCAGTGCAACTTAGAGCAACTTTGGGGCTGTTCTAACTTATACCAGCTGGTAACATCCCTCAGGGGATTGCTGGTGCACAGCAGTGTTCTGGCCATGCTTTGTGCTTCCCAACACATGTAGCCCTGCATTTGGGTGCCTAACTGGGAGCAGAGCTCTTTGAAAAATTGTCTATGTATGCCTGTGATCTAATCTTGTGTCTCTTTCAGACAACAGAATCCCCGTAGGTGGACCGCTAGCTTTGGGACTGTCATAAGACCTCCGCAGAGCAGAAGATCCGTCCGCAACATCATCATTCATGAAAAATACACGGATACCGTCCCAAACCACGACTATGACATCGCTGTTGTGCAGCTCTCCTCCCCCGTGGAATTTACAAACGACATACGCATGGTCTGTCTCCCCGAAGAATTCTACGTCTTCCCACATAACACTAACTGCTTCGTCACGGGATGGGGCGCTATACGGAATGAAGGTGAGTGTCTCCTCAAAGAGCCCTCCCATGACATTACATAATTAGTGCATTTTCAGTTCGTTATGCAATTGAACGTGGTTTCTTATCTGATTCGTCTGGTGGCTAATTAGCCATTGGCACAGTTTACCAAGGGAAGCAGGACACTCATTCTGACAACTTTGAAATCGGGATTGGATATCTTTCTAAATGAGACGGCCCCACTCAACTAGCGGCTGTTGGGCTCAGTAGTGGTTACTTATGTAGTAGAGAAGAATAATTTCTTCCACTGCACGAGACATTGGGCGAAGTTTGACAGGAGGTCAAACCAGGTGATCAGAATGGTCCCTCCTGACCTTCAAATCTATTACCAGGCTGAGCATCTGCCTGTTCTCTACAGGTTGGCCCAGTTCATGGTATTCGGCATTTTCAGGCTTTCCAGTGATGGGGCATGGCAGAGCTGCAAGTCACTAGTGCAAGGATGAGAAAAGAGTCACTCGTTGCTGATTCTTCCGTTACCAAGGCTAAGCAGATTTCATTCGTGCATTCGTTCACCAGTTTCCCTTCTGTGCCATTGCCTTTGTTTTCACATCTGGCATCAGCTTGGTATCATCTACCTTCCAGAACCTTTAAACTTGCCCTAGACATTCTCTTCACCTAACCGCTATTTGGTCCTAATTCAGGTGCCAATGTAGCAAAGCACATGTTTCATTTAAGACACATTGACATCAGTGCGACTTAAAGCTAAATGTGTGCTTAAGAGCACTGCTGAACTGGAGCCTATTCCTCTATTTGACTTTCGCTGTAATCATGGATTGTCCAAAGCCATATTCTGATGGGGGCTTTCTGATCTCACAGACATGTCAACTCCCCACAGTGCACAGCTGGGACCTCGGCACCAGAAATCCCTGTGCCCATTGTTAGAGAGGTGAGGTTGAAAAATGAATGGGATGAGGGACTTGGATTTAGGCACCCTGTGGGGAGGGATGCTGAAGAGGCAGCTGGTTTGGAGCAAGTGAGAGGCCGAAGGAGGATAATAAACTGTTCTCTTCCCAAAGTGTCAACCTGGCCACTTCCCTGAGGCACTGAAATGGAAGCTGAGTGTTCGCTGGTTCCTCCTGCTCCTGCTGGGCCTTGGCTTGTAGACACCATTGTTAACTCTAAATCCTTTCTTTCCCTTTTCAGGTCCCAGCATTAATAATCTCCGGCAAGCGGAAGTGAAGATCATAGATACAAACATTTGCAATAGCCCAGAAGTGTACAACGGGGCCATCACGCCTGGGATGGTGTGTGCTGGATACTTGGAGGGAAAAATAGATGCCTGCCAGGTAGGTCTAATATCAGTGCCGAGAACTGATCAGCATGAGAACTGCTGACAGATACTTCCCTGTGCCTGGTGGTCTCTGAACATACCCATTTGAACAGGCTACCCCTGCGTCCGACTCAGGGTTCTGATTTTCAGTGGAAGCTGGGGAGGGAAGGGGTAGTCTCTTATGATCCATAATTTTAGCAGATTAGTTATGTCTGCATCAAAGAGACCCATGATAGCAGATTGCTATTTTTGGAGATTGTAAAAGTCCAGGGATGAGGCTAGCAAAGAAATAGGAGACGTAGTTTACCTTTATTAAAGCAGGCATGGCAACAGATGTTATTGCAGGGCATAGAATTACCCGGGCCTTTGATAATTACAGCTACAGTAGGTGACCTTCTAAGACCTTCTGCAGCAGTGAATTTCTGTAGCTGATTGGTTTGAGATGACTTATTTCATTTATCCTAAATGGCTTCATTTTGGATAATTATGACAATTACAAAAATATTTACCCTGTTTAATCATCAAAGGTCTTGGTCTGTGTTGCTAGATCTGAAAACGTTGGTCCAAGTGAACGAAGGAGTCCATTTCAAAGCTGGGATTTTAACGGACTCCTAAAAGGCCCATGTTAGTGGCCGGGAATAGGACAGTATCCCTTAAAATAGTTTGTGGGCCCTCTAGTGGAACTCACTGTATTACATGATTTAGAAGCCATAGAGCGCAAGCAGAGCAGCCATGTGTATATGTAGCCGAGGCTTGCACGTTGTGTGTATTCAATATACACAATTATCTGGGCCCCAGCATGCCTGTGTAGTTTCTTCAGTTGTTGTTGTATAAAGATAAAATGACACAACGCTATTAGAGTAAATCTCCTGCCAGAGGACGAAAGAATATATAGCGCCTCTGCCCACCTTGCATATACTGAGAGGGGAAGATGGAGTTTCTATCAGAGAAGTTGGTGGGAAAAGTCCTTTAGGAATACCAAAAGTAACTTACCCACCAGCCAACAGCCTGTGATCTTATTCTCAGGTGTGATGTTACTTACGTAGTAAATGAATTTGAACAATTAACTGTAACATTTGCATAACCCCCCCTGCTTTGCTCTGAGTTTCTTCCTGCTGAATTCCACCTTTCTCTCCCCGTAGGGTGATTCTGGTGGGCCCCTGGTCACTGAAGATCGTAGAGGAATGTGGTTCCTGGTGGGCATAGTGAGCTGGGGAGACGAATGTGCTAAAGTAAATAAACCTGGCGTCTACACACGAGTGACTTACTATCGGGATTGGATCGCCGCAAAGACTGGCATCTGAAGGCGTCCCGAGTGGGTTAAACTGCACAGGCTGGGTATACAAGCCAGGAACTTCGAAACACTCTTTACTGGTCTATGCTTTGTTTACTGTCCAAAGCAAGCGCCAGCTTAGCTTGTGGTGACATTCCTGCTGCTCAGGGACTCATCTCTGAACTGAATTGCTCTGGTCTGTCAGAGGAGAGGAACAGACTCAATCAGACTTGCACAAGGAGCACAAACTACTGACTGATTTACCACTTAGGGAAGTCTCTCGACTGCTTCCAGGAAAGGCAGGTTATTCTGCATCCTCAGCCTGGGACTGAGAGTAACCCTGCCTTCCACCCTCTGTGCTGCTCCCCTCCTGCTGGGGTCAGGTGTCTTGGCCACCGTTTTCCTAGCTGGGCAAAACGTCCCCCTGGTTGGAGCAAATCGTCAGTCAGTGCCTGGCCTCCTGCATTACCCCACCACAGGGGTGGACATCAACCATTTACTCCATGGTAGCACAGGACATTAGCAGTAGGCCACGGCACTTGACTTTAAGCTGCACCATCACTCCTGGCATCAGAACCGTGTTAGGACCAAAAGCAGGTAGCTCTGTCTTCTTCTGCAGCACGATGTGGGGCCGCGTCATTGAGCACGTTCAACCGGAGATACTCGACGCATGGCCCAGGGAGGCCACTTGTGAACTGGGTTATGCCACACACAGATTCCTTGGCCAGTGTTTAACTAACACATAGCACGTTTCTCTAGCAGTGAGAAACCCCAAAAGAGAGGAACACCCTCCTCCAACGTGGTTGAAATTCCTGGGGAAGGAGCTTTGGCCCAGGAGGCGGCACTTACTGATCATGTGCATTACAGTAGTGCCTAAGAGCTAACCAAGAAGAGCAGACGGTCCCTGCCCCAAAGCGCTCACAGTCTAAATAACCCCTTAGTCTCTCCTCCCTCCGTCCCATCCGGAAGCAAAGTAGAGTCTGTATCCCATTGCCTGGCCCCAATCAGGATACAGACCAGTCCTTCCACTCTTCATCCCAAACAGCCATTTCTCCTGTGCCTTTTAAACCCCTCCACTCCTCTGCTGCTCACTACTGTGGAGCAGAGCCTTGCAGCAGCAGAACCGTGTGCAGGTGTGTCAAGCACATGTGAATCCCCATATCTTCCCCATTGCCTCACCTTAACTCTGCCCCCCAGGGAGCTGAGCAGCCCTGTCACTCGCTAGATAGCCGACAAGTTGCTAGATCAATGACGTCTCACCTCCAGCTGTCACCAATACACACTAGAGGAGAGTGAAATCAACAGAGGAAATGCCGGGTTGCCGACAGCTGCATCCAGTCCGGTGCTACCAGCCAGAGCTACCTCATACACCAGACAAAAAACACAACCTTCAGCCTCATGCCTTGGAAGATCTGGGGTCAATGAACCCATCCCCGCGCACAATCGCTCATCACCAGTAAACCTCCTACCTGCTCTGACCACTGGCACTTTAATGCATTTCTAGGGATGTCACCCATGCAATGCAGTGCTCTTGAGCCCCAGTAAGAGAGACTGCCGTATTTCAGGGCTCTGTTTTATGTGATGTGTGAAAACCAGCATCTATGAGGGTGCCTGTCTGTTATGTTCAACCCAGTGATCATAAGAGTCACTGCAGCAGAACTTAGCTTCACAAACATACTGCATAATACAGAGCACTTGACTGTAAGATACAAAGGGCAAATCTGATTCTTCTGGTGGTAACGGTCATCTTTCTAGGAAGGCAATCTAATTTATGAATCTACTTATAGAGTACTCCCTCTGCAAGTGACTGTGAACTAGGGTGACCAGATGTCTCGATTTTATAGGGACAGTCCCAATTTTGGGGTTCTTTTCTTTTACAGGCTCATATTAGTCCCCCACCTCTGTCCCAATTTTTCACATTTGCTGTCTGATCACCCTATTGTGAACTAGTTGGCCAAGTACTTTGGGCTGAGATTTTCAAGGGGTCTAAAGGAGTTGGACACCCAAATCCCAGTGAATTTCAATGACGTACCTAACTCTCTTAGGCTCGCTTAGGCCTTAGTGCTGATTGTGCCCAGAAATCAGGTAACTGGCTGTCGCAAGGACTAATTTACCTCCATAATTTTGCACTTGTAGTTGATTGCAGGGTTTAAAAGAGAACTGGATAACTTCATGGAGGTTAAGTCCATTAATGGCTATTAATGGCTATTAGTGGGTACTAGCCCACGAAATGGCTATTAGTGGGTACTAGCCAACGAAAGCTCATGCTTCAATATTTTAGTTAGTCTTTAAGGTGCCACAGGCGTCTTTGTCACTTCTGCAATTCCAGACTAACACGGCCACCCCTCTGATTCTAGCCAGGATAGGTAAGGAATGGTGCCCTAGCCTCTGTTTGTCAGAGGGGGGTGATGGATGGCAGGAGAGAGATCACTTGATCATCACCTGTTAGGTTCACTCACTCCGGGGCACCTGGCATTGGCCACTGTTGGTAGACAGGATACTGGGCTAGATGGACCTTTGGTCTGACCCAATATGGCCATTCTTATGTTCTTAGTGTTGGTGCAAAATCAGAGGCTGGGTGGAGGCCCTTTAAAAACCAGGCCTTTATATTTCATATTTAATAAAAGGTTGAATTGGAACCATTCTAGAAGGTCATATACAAGGCTGAAAAGGTTAACGTCAATATTTGCACAAGGTGCCACTAACTTAGGGTGCCCAACCTAAAACCCGGAAGGCCTAATTTTCATCAGTGCGCAGCACCCACAATTCCAGTTGAAGTCAGTAGGGCCTGTGAAAGCTGAGACCTCTCGAGATGGGCAGCAAAAGATTGAAGCACCCAAAATCAGTAGTCTTAATGACTGGTCCCTATCATCTCATGAGAGCAAGAGGTTTAATCCTACTTCCCTGGATATAATGCTACCAGGATCGGATTCTATAAATTCAATCCTGTAAAGACTAATGTAAGCACATGCTTAAAGCTGTGTATTGTGAGCAGACATATTGAAGTCAATGGGACTAGTCACAGAGCATAACTCTGAGCAAGTGAGTAAGTCTTTGCAGGATCAGGGCCCTTGTATGCAATCTGGTTTTTGGAGGAAAGGAAGCATTTTAGTTCTTACAGAAATTTTCCCTGTGAGAAAGTGCAGAAAACCGAAGCAGCCCACGAAGGCAATGAGTCCATATAATTCAGGGACTTACTGATTGGCCGGGTTAACAATAGGACTGTTTGCCTCCTGTTTCTCTCTAGCTGATAAGTTCTTGCCTTTTTCTGAAGCCAGGATCAGTGTCTGTCCTGGAACACATTGTCAGAAAAAAGAAATCCAGGTCAGAACTAAAGAGGGAGCGGCATATATCTTTTGATATGATCCAGGGTGGAAAAGAGGATAGTTGTCAAATTCAATGTAAATTCATATGTAATGTTATTAAAATGGATTTTAAAAAATGGTCACCCTTTTTGGCTTAGAGTGATTATTTTTCCTGTTTTATAAGAAAAAAATGGATTCTGGGGACGGTCCTATGTTGCAAACAGTTTATACTAATTGTATATCATTATTTCCCCAGTCTTGTGGCCTGGGCTTTTTGGGCCTGACTCTCATTGACACTAAAGGTAACATTTTCAAAAGAACCCAAGTGATTTAGAAGCCTCGGTCCCATTGACATGGGCTCCTGTGTGCCTAAGTCATTTTAAAAAATGGAACTTGGGGGCCTAAGTCCCTTAGGTGCTTTAGAAATGTCATGTGACGGCTGTTCTGCACTGCTCTGGCAGTGTACGGGGGCCTTAGAGTGGGTGTAAATTGCAGCAACTCTCTCTTTTAAGGCTCTTCTACCTTGCCAGAGTGGTGCAAAGCAGCAGCCGCCATGTAAATCACAATCCGCCTTTCTCTGACTTCAAAAGGCTCTAACTTGCAGGGGGAAAGGCGGTGCCAGCCTTACTCACCTGGGCAGCCCCCTGGATACCCGTGGGAACTAGGATGGGCTGCTAGCTCCCTTTGGCTCCTTTGATAATTCCAGCCAAAGCCAGCCCTACAGTGCCCCGAGACCCTGCTTAGATTCAGCTGTTCCGGACAAGCTGTAGCTGATAATTTTGTGCGGAAACAACAGCTCCCAAGACAGCAGGAGTAAAAGACAACTTCTGCAGCTACCATGCTGGCCACTAGAGGGCGAGGTCACTCCCTCACTTAAATGCACAAATTTCTCAAATCTGGCTGTTCAGAGCTAGGCTCTTCAACTCAGGTCTAGCCAGCTATGTGGAAGTGACCTGACCTGCATAGTTGATGCTGAAATATAGATGCAGGAGACTCACTTTAGGCACCCAGGTTTGGAAAGGTCGGGCGAGGGCCGTACATTCTCTGGCAATTGCAAATAGTTGGAGAAAGTGGTTTGGGGCAAAGCAAATAGTCTGCTTCGGTTTTGAAATTTTATACTTTTTAAAAAATGTTTTTTAACAATAAAATTAAAAGAAATTGTGAAGCAAAGTCCTTTCAGACAACCCCCTCCCCCCACACCAGCCCTCAAATAATTCTTTTTGAAAAATGAAACATTTTTATTGTTTTTTGGGGAAATTTTTGGGTGTGTGTCACAGAGGTTTAGTGTGTTCATAACAATGTTTATTGCTTTTAGAAAAAGGGAACACTAATTTCCTTTGTGTGATCTCTGTGACAATAGACATGTTTATGAAATGTCACCAACTTTTAAAAAAATGTTTCCAAAGATTCTAGGCATTACAAAGGATTTTATATCTTACTGTTTTTGCTGGAGGTTATCTTCAAACTAAGTTCATCGGATAGTCAGAAGTAAAGAAAGGAAAACTCTTTAGCCAGCTATCTGGAAGGAGAAAGGGATGGACAGAAAGGACAGGAAACTTTGGAAGCATTTTTTTTTTTTACTATAGTAATTAAAATCTATATTTTAGATGAGGGTGATCTTTTGAAGGATTTATTTAAAAAACTGTATGTCTGAAGGTCCAAGCATTTAAGGCTAAAGATGAATACTCAGATTGTGCATCTGAAAATCTATGCAAGGATTTTTTAGAGATGTGATTTTATACTCTTCAGCAACACACTAATGAAATATTTTTAAGCAAATTTTAAACTAAGGTCCTTAAGACTAACCTGTTCTGAGTACAGTAAATATTACAGTAATGCATAGCTGTTTTGGTCAGTAAATTCAGAAACTGACAGTATGTGCCTGGCTTGGCAAATGGCTTCATTTCACTTGAATGGCTCTTTAACAATTTCAATATTGTGCTAATAGGTCTGGCAGGCTGGAAGGTATTTTCCAGTTTAAGTTACTAGATCCCCTCCAGAAGTAGACTCACCAGGCCGCAACAGGCAGCTGTAGGAGCCTGCAGGAAAGGTGAGAACAGGGATAGAAAGAGGAGGAAAGGTGAACACTAAGACCCAGGGGTGCCCCAAATTTTCGGGTGCCTTACGTAGCCCTGTATGTTGCATATGCCTAAGGACGGCCCTGATTAGATTAGATGACCCTTGTGGTCCCTTACAACTCTATGGTTCTATGATTCTCCCCCAGGGCTTCCCACTTGTTCCTGGAGGCCTTCCAGGGAACAACTGCAGATTCCTTCCTCTCAGCCACCTTCTACTTGCAGCTCCCTGGTTTTCAGTGCTGCTCCAGTCAGGCTTCGTTCCCAGTTAACCCTGACCTTCCTCTCTCAGGTGATGCCAGTGACCTAGGTGGTCTCTCAGGCCCTTGTTGTTACCACTATCAGGGCTGGTGTGGGGTGCATCCTGCGTCACATTAGTTGACTTGACCAAGGCTATGGAGATAGTCATTGTCAGACTGTCTTTCCAACCTGTATTTGGGGTGAGGGTTTCAGAAACACCTATGGGAGTGAGACACCCAAAGCCTATTGAAAGTTTCTCTTAGGAAATAAGCATTTTTGAAAATCTCACCCTTAGTCCATTGGACCATGCTGCCCCTACATGTGAGGACAAGTCACAGTAGGGGCCAACACAGGAATAGGCTTGACCTCAACCAGTTAGCTGGTTGCGTGGCAGCATAAAGCAGCCTAATGTTACCAGAATAATCCTGGGTAGCAGCACCCCCACCCAGCTGCGACCTGAACCAAAACCAGAGGGCTCCACCGCTGTGGTTTCCAAAGACCCCAAAGTTTGTCTTGAGAGAGTTCAAATGACCTGATCTTTAGGAAAACTCAGTGGCAAGCTTTCAGCCCCAGCAGTCAGCTGCTGTCTGCTTCTACCGGGCTCAAGGTTGTCTGCCAGGGAGAGGGCTGGGCACTCTCTGTAAATGAAAGATGGAACTCTTTGGTACGCCTTCTAGGTTGCCCCACACCATGTGTGAGGGCTGGAGCCCTGAGCTATGCAGGCTCAAAGGCAGGGATTATCTTAATCACAAGGTGCCTAACATATAATTACCCAGCCAAATGCATTGTGATCCCTGATGCCAAGCAAGCCTGAGAGGAGGGAGCAGCTGGGGAAAGTCGGCGAGGCGGAAGCCATCTGTTTTTGTGTTCATTTGCTCTCTCTCGTCATCGTGAAGGAGGGCTGCTATAAAGGAGAGCCAATGAGGCAGGCTCAAGAATGGGGCTTTGACCTGGAGTTCGCACTAGAGGGTGCCAGCATTTAGGTCACAGTCCAGTGACACCAGCTTGCCACAAAGGCAGTGATACCAAAGGGAAAGGTGAAGAGCTTCCTGTTCTGAATCCTGTCTGGTCTTCTCACCTCGCTGGTGTGGCCGCTCTGCCATGTGAGCCCGTCAGCGTCGAGCATAACTGGGTGCTGATTGGCAGCTTGGAGTCTCCTTGTTGCCTCCTCCATGCTCACATCTGCTTGGGATTCCCGCATTTTGCAACAAACCCACACGCTGCCAAGTGTTCCACCACAAGCAGCTCAATGAAGGCTCTTCGCTTTACACCCTATTCTCCTTGCAACACCCAGCTGTGCGATGACTGTACCTACCAGCAGCATTCCCGGTGCTTTCGAGACTTCAGCCGATCCCAAAGAGGCTACCAGACCTACCGGGGCGTGCCATGGGACCTTCAGAGGTAGGTAACGTGTTTAATCCTTCTGAGCTGGACTTGGAGGCTTAATGGTAGCAAGGGATGTTGTTTGTGGAGATATTTTGATGTCATTTGAACATAAGATGTGTTCAAAGGACGTGAAGCGAGGTCCCCGATCATCTCTTTTCCCCTGGTCCAAAACCCAGCGGTTTCACCTCGCCCCATCTGTCCCCGTGAGGATGCTTAGGCAGAATGCTACTCACGATTAGGGTGACCAGATAGCAAGTGTGAAAAATTGGGAAAGGAATGGGGGGGGTAAAAGGTGTCATAATAGGCGCCTATATCAGACAAAGCCCCAAATATTAGGACTGTGCCTATAAAATTGGGGCATCCGGTCACCCTACTCACGATGGACCATTCTGAAAGGTACAGACCCCCAGAGGAGAAGAGGTTCACTGCAGGGGCAGGAGGAGGAGAGGAAACTAACTAGAGGGTCACAGATTGAAAGTGCAAGATAGTGGAATGGTCTGACTCAGTGGGTCTCAACCAGGGTTACGCGTACCCCTAGCGTATGCAGAGGCCTTCCAGGGGATACATCAACTCACCTCGATATTTGCCTAGTTTTACAACGGACAACATAAAAAGCACTAGTGAAGTCAGTATGAACTAAAATTTCATACACACAATGACTTTATACTATGCACTGAAATGTAAATACAATATTTATATTTAAATTGATTTATTTTATGTGGTAAAAATGAGAAAGTAAGCAACTGTCAGTAGTAGTGTGACACTTGTGTTTTTTGTCTGATTTTGTAAGCAAGTAGTTTTGAAGTGAGGTGAAACTTGGGGGTACACAAGATGAATCAGACTCCTGAAAGGGGTACAGTAGTCTGGAAAGGTCGAGAGCCACTGGTCTGGATAAAAGGGGGGTCACGGTTTGGGACGGTTCCTGGACTGGGTAAGAGGGGAACCTGGGGTTTGAAGGGTGGGTAGTGACTCATGGGTGGGATGACTAGGAGAGTCGGGTTTGATGGGGGAGTTGGATCAGGGGCTGGAAAAGCAAATTCAAGTGGAAATGCTTAACCAGACTTACCTAGACCTTAAAGCTGTGACTTCATTTAGAAATGTATGGTGGCTGAATCTGTTCCCTTATATCTCCCCTAACTTAGCTGACCCCTCTTGCCCCCAAACTGAATAACTTAAGGTGCCTTTTTTGTAAAGGTAAAACTTCTGTAGCATGAGTCCTGTGTTTTTGCTTGTGTGACTCTAATTACTCAGGGACTGATTGTGATACTCTTTCCCTGAGTAGCACTGTACTCCACAAGTGGTCCCACTGAAATTAACAATGAAACTATTCTCTCCAGGGAACACTTTATTATGGAGTTAAAAGAATAAGGGCCTGATCCAGACATGCCATTGCATTGCAAGCTCGGGGGTCTAATTTAGGAAGACATTTTACTGTTGGTGAACTTTAACATTATTTCAAATGTATTGCTGGTTATAATCTCGACCACGGTGGCTCCCCCATCGATTCCATTTACTCCTCTTGCAGAGCTCGAGTTCCAGAGTCGACAGGGAGCGCTTTTGGGGATTGATTTGTCATGTCTAAACAAGACACGAAAAATCAATCCCTGATACATTGAACACTACCCGCCGATCCGGCGGGTAGTATAGACCTACCCAAAGTGATGATGAAATGCAGAGTGAGGACGAGATGTGCCAGGGACTGTCCCTCGAAGCATGAAACCGGATAGAAAAACATCGCGGTCATTTTTCATTTGTGATTTCTCTAAGCAGAGAACTCAAAGGGGTTTTTATTGCATCTCAGGGGCTTGTCTATAACAAGCTGCTGTAGTATATTTTAATAGTATGGTATATTTAAAACAGTACAACCCTCCTATTGTAAATGTAGTTATATTGGTATAAAGGTGCTTATATTGATATAGCTTATTCCTTTAAGGGATGGGAAATATATAATACTGGTATAAGGGACTTTTTATATTGATAAAACTATGTCCACGCTATGGGCTTGTAACAATGTAACTATTTCAGTATAAGGAAAAATATCACACTCCTAACCAAAATATTTATGCCAGTACAAAAACTGCATAGACGAGGCCTGAGTAAAGAGTGTAGCCTTCTTCTGACTGGAAAGGAAGCTTGCCATTTGGAGAACATGTAAAGAATTGCATCACTTATGCTGCAAACACGGGGCAAATCTCTGAATGAAATCATTGTAGATCTGGGAAGCAATGGAGTACACTACGTGGATGTCTCAGAAGGCTCGTCTCATGAAAGAAATTTCTCAGTGCCCTGTGCAGAACCCCATCCTGGCTGATGCTCGCTGTATGGCACTGACTTCAGAGTGGCTGCCTGGCTGTAACTAAGCACAGTGTTTGGCCCACTGTTTATGCTTTTCCTCAGCCTTTGCAAGGATCCGTTGGAAATGAGCTTTCAATAGGTGTGAATTCAAGTTAGGCCTGGGCTACACTGCGTAGCTGAAGTTGAAGTATCTTAGCTCGACTTACCTGGCCTTCCCCACGGTGCGGGGGTTGACTGTGGCCGCTCCCCCGCTGACTCTGCTTACTCCTCCTGCCAAGGTGGAGGACAGCTGTCGATTCGGGGATCGATTTATCGCGTCTAGATGAGACATGATAAATCGATCCCTGATACATCGAGTGCTACCCACCAATCCGGCGGTAGTGTAACCGTACCCTAGTCTTGGAACTAGGACCGCCACCTGCCATATCTCGGTAATATAGCAATCACATTATTCCTTACTGACAAAACATTGCGGGAAACCTGGGCGGGAAATAGAAATCAAAACCTTCAGGGCGTTGGTGGTGCTGAGAACAGCAGCTAATGATTCTGTTGTTCATTCGAAAGCAGCATGGGAGCATTTCAGTGATGGTTGAATCAGTATTGGCTCTTGTTTCTACATGCGCAGTTGGGTTTGTCTGTATTTTTTATAAAGCAGAGTCTGAACCAGACACTGCCAGCTTTAGGGAAGTTGGGATCCCTATTCAAATTTAGCAGCTGTTGCTTTTCTCTATAATGGATCCAAGGTCTCAGTTCAATCCATCTCCCCGTAAATTTTGGGAAAATCCAAATCTAGATCCCTGATCCAGCAAAGGACACTTAGATCCGTACTTAATCTGAAGTCTTTGAGTACTGTCATGTATTTTTAGATAGGCATATTGCAATTTGGAGACATTTGCATTACAAGTAACAGATTCTGGTTTTGTGTTGCCAAAGAGGTGTCATAACCAACAGCAAGTTTAAAAGGCATGTGATAGCACACACAAAAATTTAGCGGGACTTGTGCGGTTAACGGTAAGTATGTACTGAAGGTTTTTTCCCCCTGGATTAGGGCTCTGAAGGTGTTGCAGGGTTTCGGGCACAACTATAATTGTAATGCTGAAGCTACATGGTGTTTAATCACTGTAATTCTGTTCAGTGATGCATCTTTTTAGAACATTTTAAAGCTAGTCTGGAAGCAAGCACTTGGCAAGATTGTGCAGGGAGCAAGCCAGCAACAGACAAGGACCCCGACTGGTCTTGTTCATGTTTGATCCCTTTGTGGTCTGTAATCCGAATGCAGCCGGGAGTGAGTGGATGCATCCATAGCTCCCATGGGAGACTGGTGCAAATGCCATGGTGATGTAAACAGCAAGGTTAGTTACACCTATTTTTCAGTGCAACGGGTGTAAGTGGTGAAGTGCTGTAACTTGCATTCATTTGGCATTCAGTAGGCGAGCAAAATGAGTGTAAATTGCAGGCTGATGGGGGCGGAAGGGGTGTGTGCATAGCAGGAAAGACAGCTAACATGAGGCTGTATAATATAATGTGCCCTTATACCCTACTTTAATTTACCCTACCCCTTCCCAAAACACTCCTGAGGCCAACGCCAGCCCTGGTGTCAGCGGGTGCAAGTCTCACTGACTCCAATCAGACTTGAAACTGGTTATTAAAGGGGCTAAACATGGTCCCCACACAACACCAACCCAGTGCAGGTTCCACTCATTTTGCACATCTGGGACCAGATCCTGATCCCACTGAAATCCCAGTAAAATGCCTGGGACCATGACTTGATTCCTGCAGAGCTAGTGAAAGTTATGTTTTTTTGCTACTTTCACCCATTTTCTGACCAATTTATGCCTGAGCTATCACTCAGGCCGTCAAGTAGGCTGCTGCAGAGTGAGGGTCAGTATCTCCGGATCTTCAGAGGATGCAGTATCTTGAACTCTGCATTGCTTATGGGGAAACTGAAGGAGGAGCTCTTTAGTGAGAGGTGACTTAATCTCTAGTCCTAATGCAGACTGTTTTAACAACTAGAAATGTGGCCAAGAGGGACCCCCCACTATAGAGATGTAGGGCTGGATGGGACCTCAAGAGGTCATCAGATCCAGCCTACCAAGGCAGAACCAAGTCAACCTAGACCATCCCTGACAGGTGTTTGTCCAACCTGTTTTTAACCTTCCAGTGATGGGGATTCCACAACTTCCCTTCGAAGCCTGTCCAGAATTTAACTACCCTTATAGCTAGAAAGTATTTCCTACTACCTAACCTAAGTCATCTTTGCTGCAGATTAATCCCATTACTTTTTTGGCCCAACTTCAGAGGAAAAATATCTACTGCCAGCGGGGTAGCCAGGTTTAACATGAGGGGGAGCATCTAAAAAAAGAAACCTGAAGTTGAAGCCGAAATGATGGGTATGGCCGCCGAAATGCCACTGAAAGAACCGGCGCGCTGCCCCAGTCACGGACGGCGCGCTGCCCCCCAACACTGGCTGCCCCAAGCACGTGCCTGCTCCAGCCCCGCCCCGCGTTGCTGAGTTCAGAAAGGCGCCACTTTTGGAATTCCGGGCTCACTCCCCTTGATCTCCCCCTAGCTACGCTACTGTATACTGCCCACTTCATAACAGATTTGAAAGCTATCAGGTCTCCCTACACGTTTCTTTACTCAAGATTAAACATGCTCCGTTTTTTTAACTCTTTCTCATAGGTCAGGTTTTCTAACCCTTTGATCATTGTGTTGCTTTTTTCTGGACTTTCTCCAGTTTGTCCACATCTCCTAAATTGTGGTGCCCAGAACTGGGTATATTGTTCCAGATGAGGCCCCACCAGTGTCAAGCAGACCAGAGCAATTACCTCCCATGTCTACGTACAACACTTCTGTTAATATACCCCAGAATGATATTAGCTTTTTTTGCAACTCTATCACCTTGTTGACTCTTATTCAATTTGTGATCTACTATAATCCTCAGATCCTTCTCAGGAGTACTACCAGTTATACGCTCCAATCAATTATCTAAGTCATTTATAAAAACATTGACTAGTACCAGACCCAGGACTGACCCCATGGGGCCCCACGAGGTATCTAATTTTGATAGTAAACCATTAATACTTTGAGTGCTATCTTTCAACCAGGTTTGCATTCACCTTCTAATAATTTTATTTAGACCAAGTTTCACAAGTTTGCTTATGAGAATGTCATGTAAGACTGTGTCAAAAGCCTTACTAAGATCTATCAGGTTAACTGCTTTCCTCCTATTCACTAGGCCAGCAACCCTGTCAAAGAAGGAAATTAGGTTGGCGTAATTTGTTCTTGACAATTCCATACTGGCTATTCCTTATAATCCTATGATCCTCTATGTGCTTACAAACTGATTGTTTAATAATTTGTTCCAGTATCTTTCAAGTGTTGAATTTAGGCTGATTGGTCTACAATACCAAAAGGGTGCTCTTTGTCCCCCTTTTAAAAGATAGGTATTATGTTTATCTCACTGCCAACTCTTGTGATTTTATTGCAACTCTCATGATATTTGGTGTCTTTATAAGAGCTCCTGCTTTGGGGGTTATGTGAGCCTCTTGGCTTTCATTTAAAAGAGGTAGTAGGTTTCTAGAACTCTTGACCGTGAAGAGAAGCTTGAAAGTGTGACCCACGGGAATCCTAAAGGTTTAATACCCAGAATGCAAATAGAAAGACCCCAGCTCTTGTTTTTCCTAAACTCTCATGATTTTAAAGCCAGTCTCTGGATTTTTAAGGCCCGACTCAGGCTTTTTGACTGTTTGGGGTGACAGCCCTGCGTTGGAGCATTTTGTTTTGGATGAGGAGGTTGTGGGGAAATGAGATTGGGATTATTGGTACATTTACTAATAGGCAGGGGATATTTTTCCCCTTTGCTTTTCAGAGTTCATCAGCTGGCCACCAAACCAAGATTTTTCAAGCCCTGGAAGAGCGCGCTCATCGCCGTGGCTGTAGCGGTGGTGGTGGCAATCACCCTGGGCCTCCTGGTGTATTTTTTGGCCTTTGGTAAGTACGGTGTGTGTTTTCACTGTTGGGGCCCAGGGGATGGTGCAGCTCCCTCAGGTTCAGGTGCTTTGCACGTTACTGGAGCCAGTGTTTCCATCAACAGTATTAAAACGCATCTGGGGGAAATTACCACCAACTTCTATGTCTCCTGCCTGCACATCAGAGCCGCATGGCGTTGGTTTGCCAAGTGACCAGCTGAGCTTTCTGAGAAACTATCTGTTCTATTGTTCCCTTCCTCCCTCCCCCAGCCTGTCTGTCTTGTCCATCTGTTGTGTCCTGTCTCATTCGGACAGTGAGCTCTTCTTTGCTCTATGCCTGTACAGTGCCTGGCCCAACTGGACTCTGATCCTCAAGTGGGGTTTCTAAGTATCACTGTAACACATGCAATTTTGGAGGGCGGCATGCCAGTCCAATATTTCTTGCCCATGCTCCAGTGCTGTGCAGGGTTGAACATGAACCGCTTCTTGTTGACGGAGAGGTTGATGGGGATACCTCCTGGGGCATCAGATAATCTCCCCACACTTTGTTAAAGCTCTGCTTGGTGCAGGGTCAATCCCTACTGCTGTTCTGTTCAACGCTGCCCTCTGAATGGCATTAATGCAGGAGGACTCTTGGGCCATCAAAGGCTTTCCCAGGAGACCCAGGAGTGGTCTGAGCCAGCCCTGGCTGGGCTGTTTGCAAGTATTACCCGTTCCTTTTCTTTCCTTTCAGATCAGAGGCTGTTCTATTACAATGGCAACTTTAAAGTCACTAGTATCCGGTACAGCGATGGCCTGGGCAGACAATCCTCAGGAGAGTTTAGAGACCAGAGCGGAAGGATCGAGAGACTGGTATGTCAGGATTTCTCTCTCCTTCCCTCCCTTTATAAACCGGTCATCGAACATTAACGTGAAATAAGAATGATGCGCTGTTATGCCACAAACCTCTGACTCCTGTCTCCTGAGCTCCAGGACTGGTCTGTGTCAGGGTTTGCTTATCTCTGACAGCTGCTAACTTGGCCAGTGCTCAGGGGATTCAACCAGGGACGTCCACAGCTACAAGAATTAGCTGCCATAGCCTGAGCAAAAGCGTGTGAGTGGGGTGGTAACAGACTCAGAACCTCAGCTGACTCGGCGGGTAGACCTGGCTTCTGCCACTGACCTGCTGGGTGACCAGGCATAAACCATTTCCCTTGCCACTCTTACTCTCTCTCTCATGTCTTTAGATGAGATCTTTGGGACTAGCGAAATCAGAATGAAAATACACGTGAGTTCCAGTCTCTTTCCCACTCTCTTTAGGAATTCAACAAGACCCCTGGTTGGGTCAGGAAGCCAGCTGATCTTGATCCCATTTGCTGGTTATGATTCTCTCTGTAGGGAAACAATGTATTATGGTGCCTGGTCCTGCAAAGTGCTGAGAGCTCTCACTGTCAACAACAGTTTTGCTGGGAGCTGAGGGCACTTGAAGAGAAAATACAAAAGGAAATTACACTTCCCAGCCAGTGATAATTACAGAGTTCAACCCTTTGCAGCAATAAACAAGCAGTTGTGCTCGTGCCTTTTATTCCTCACGACATGATGCTTGTCTCTCTCACCTTCTGTTTGGTGACCTTGCCTAGATGTTCACTCAACAGGGCAATCAGCGCTTCCTGCTCTCCCAGGACTACTCAGTCATTTAACTGAGGGCTGTGCAACATAGTCACAACAACATGTAAACTATGGAAAGCATCCTGCCTTAGGAAACAGAGCCCTGGCTTGGGAGTCCCGGGTTGTATTCTTGGCTCTGCCAGTGACCAGCTCAGCTTTGTGACCTTGGCCGAATCACTGCTCTTCTCCATGCGTCTTTATCCCCTTCCATCCTATGTCCGTCCTGTGACCTGAGATTGCAAATGTTTCAACATGAGAACTGTCTCTTACTCTTGCATCTGTACAGCACCGTGCACAACAGGCTTTGAATTTAGTTGGGGTTGCAGATGCTACCATAAACACCTAAAAATACAGGGCTTTCATATGTGTGAGAATCAGAGAATTTGGTGGAGGGGAAAAATCCTCCACAAATTGAAAGAATAATGTTTATTTCCTGGATTAATTTTATTTGATGAGCAATGCATTCATTGTTAGATATATTATCGGATGAACAGTATTCATGCTGCTCTAATCAAGACACCAAGGAGTACACCGGCTTTCCCAGAGCCATTCCTACGATCTCCTCTCCCAAGAGCTGTCCTTGCCCCATAGGTGAACTTCTCCATAGGTGACTTGAGCTCCCCATCTCTCTTGGACTTGACTCACTCCATGATGCCCTCTTGTCCATTATCACAGAAACGTTATCTGTTGTAAAACATCCACCACTCCGCTTTCTGGCTCCCACCCAAGAAACAAATGGTACCATTTCTCCTTCCCCCATCCTTTTTCTTTTAATTTCAGATGTTCTATCCCAAAAGGATGAATGGAATGGATGTAGACTACCTTCTTAAAATTGCCCTTGGCAATTTAGAAAACAACTCAGTATATAAATGAATAATGATAGACACTTACTGGATCTAATCCTACCCCTTGATGAAACCAATGGCAAAACTCCAGCTGACGTAACTGAGAGAAAGATCAAAGCTGCCCGTGGTATTTGGAGCAGTTTCTCTACTCTGTGGCAGTTCTAGGAGAAACATTTCGTCTACTCATGAGATTCCTCTTAATTCAACCCAATCTGCTCTAGACAATTCAAAGCATTCCTATTAATTGGCAGTTTTCTTAACTTGCCAGCATTTTGATCCAAAGGGTTTTCACCCGTTTGTTAAAACCCAGCTTTCTGTCCCTTTATCGTCGTCGTTCCTGCTTCTTAATTCATCTGGATTTACTCGAATATCTCTGGATTTGGTGTTTTAACAGCCATAAGCCTCCATTAATCACAGGGATTCTTTGTAGATAAATGCAGTACGTTTCGTAATGATAAACATGATGAGCAAAGGTGAATCATCCCTAACAATCAGATTCTCTCAAACCACCGATTGTGCAACTCCTGGCAGTCTCTCCCTGCTCTGATCCTTGTCTGAATAGGCTGCCTTCGTCCCTACTCAGAACAGGTCAGAGACGAGTTGTGTTTAGAGAGTTGGTAGAATATTTTTGACCCGCCAGCATGCTATACAAATAACTTTTATTGTCAATGGGAAAGTATTACAAATGAAATGAACTACCCTGAAGTGGTTGTCTTAGAACTGTATATCAAAGGATGTCCAGATTAGATTACCAGGATTTTGTGGGACAGATTCTGTCCTCATTTATACCCATGCTACTTAATTAGAGGGACATGTTTAACTGTAACAAGGTGGGTGAGATAATATCTTCTATTGGATCAACTTCTGTCGGTGAAAGAGACAAGCTTTTGAGCTACACAGAGTTCTTCAACCCAGGAACGGTACTCTGAGTGGCATAGTTAAATACAAGGTAGAACAGATTATTTAGCATAGGTAGTAAGTACATAATCTAATCTAAGGGATCATTCAAAGTGGAGCGGCCCATTAACACCTGTGCAGTCATATGGAGAAAAACGGGGATGGTGGTTAATAGGCTACAGATTGTTGTAATGAGTTATACATCTTGTATCTCTGTTCAGTCCATGATTTTTCGTGTGTAGCAGAATTATGAATTTAAGCTCCCAGGATCATCTTTTGAAGGTGTTGGGCAGGTTTCCTTTGAGGATGAGGACTGAGAGGTCAGATATGGAGTGATCACTGCGTGAAAAGTGTTCTCCCACAGGTGATAGGGTGGTTTTGTCTTTTATCATTTTCCTGTGTGAGTTCATTCGAGAGTGCAGTGATTGTCTGGTTTCACCCACATAGTTGTTATGAGGCATTGAGTGCATTGGATGAGGAACACCACATGATGTGATAGGCATGTGTAGGACCCATGGATCTTGAGAGCTGTGTTGAGTGGGGTGTTGATCAGTGGAGCTATGTCTGCAGGGTTTGCATCTGTTGTTCTGGCGGGGTATAGTGCCGCTTTGAGTTGGTGTGGCCTGGTTTGGGTGGAGCTTGCCTATGACAATGAGTGTGGAGAGGCTGGGAGGTTGTCTGAAGGCAAGAAAAGGGGGTTCAGGAAAGATTTCATTCAAGATGGGGTCCCCATCGAATGTGGGTTGTAGCTGTTTGATGATACCCTGTATGGATTCTAGTGTGAGGTGGTAGGTGAAAACTAGGGGTGTGCAGTCGGAGGTGGGGGTGTTATTTCTGTATTTAGCAGGTTCTTTTGGGGTATTTGGGTGGCTTGTTCCTTGAATCGATTTACTCCTCTGGTGGAGTGTCCTTGTTTGGTGAAGGCAGTTTTTGCCAGCCGACCAGGATGAGGGTGATCTAGCCTAGTGTCCAGAGCAGGCAGCAGGTGAAGTGGCCGGATCCAGAGCTACAGTCAGTTGCCAGAGCCAGGGTCAAGACCGGAAGTCAGGAATTGGGTATAAGAGCCGGGGGTTGAGCCAGAGTCCATAGGCAGGAGCCAGAGGCAAGGTTCAAAAGCAGAGGTCAGGAACGTGAGCAAGCAGGGTAGCGGGCAAGGAAGGGTTTAGGGCAGGGATGGGATAGAGGCAAGGCTGGGTGCAAGGCAGGATCAGATAGGAACAAGTAGCACAGGAGCAGGCAAGGCGGTGGGCTTGAGTGTTGAGAAGCTAGCGAGCTGCTGCTGTTGCTGCCGTAAGAACCAGTCTGCTGGCTTCGGAAGCCAACCAGGCTGTGTGGTTATCAGGCCACTGTTGCAGGCCAGCTGTCCTGACGAGGCTGCTTGGAGACTAGCTCTGCTGCAGGCCCCAATTCCTGACAGGTTTGAGTGTGTTGAGGTATGTATCCCGGACTCTCTCCTTGGAGCATGTTCTGTGGTATCTGAGTGCCTTGCCGTAGAGAACAGATTTCTTGCTTCGTTGGGGTGGTTACTGGATCTATGAAGGTAGATGTGGTGATCCCCAGGTTTCTTGTGTATAATTGTCTGTAGGGTTCCATTGCTGAAGCTGATTGTGGTGTCCAGGGAGTGTTCCACCGAGAGTTTAATGGATGGGTGGTGTTTGCTGAAGTTGTGGAAATCTATGAGGGAGTTTGTCATCCATCCCCAGAAGATAAAAATATCATCCACTTATCTCAAGTATATCATTGGTTTTGTGGTGTGTTTGTCCAGACATTCTTCTTCAAGGCAGCCTGTGAAGAGGCTGGCATACTAGGAAGCCGTCCTAACACCCACGGCTATTCCCATGGCTTGAACAAAGTGTTTGTTGTTGGATGTAAAATTGTTGTGGGCGAAGATGAAATGGATAGATCTGGCGATATGTTTGGGGTGGATCTCAGAGGGTTGTCCATTGTCTTGTAAATACTAGAGTCAGGCAGCTATATTGTCACTGTGAGGGATGTTGGTGTATAGAGAAGTGACATCCATGGTGGCAAAGATGGTGTTCTGAGAAAGGTTTTTAATGTTGCAGAGTTTACGGAGGAAGTCAATTGGGTCCTGGAGGAAGCTGGCCCTTTGTGTGGTGAGTGGTTGAGGATGGTTCCTATGCATCCTGATATTCCTTTAGTAAGAGTGCTGTGGCCAGATATGATGGTTCTTCCTGGGTTCCCTTGTTTATGTATCTTGTGACGTATATAGAAAGTCCTTGGGGTGCATTCATGGGGGTTGAGGTTGTAGTTTCTCTTGGAGTTGTTTGTGGAAATATTTGATCATATCCTCAAATTCCTGGGTAAATTGTGGCGTGGGGTCTTCTTTGAGTTCTTTATATTGTAGTAGTTGGTGTTGGAGAATTGTCGGTTGGTCTTGTTAATAGTTGAGGACTTGATGGCACCCCGTTTGTCTGCTGGTTTGATCACTATCTGGTGGTGAAATTTCAGGGACTGTATAGCTGTCTTTTTGGTGGTGACGAGATTGTGGTGGATGTGATGTTTAAGGATTTTACAGTCAGGTTTTTTCCTTATGCGATCAAGATGATGGTTTCATCCGCTCTATGGTATCCAGTCAGATTTTTTTTTCTTGTGATTGTTACTGGGGATGTGGTAAGTGTGAGTGGTGTCATCATTTTTGTGAAAGAATTCTTTGAGGTGGAGTCTGCGGAAGAATTCTTAAGAACATAAGAACGGCCATACTGGGTCAGACCAATGGTCCATCCAGTCCAGTATCCTGTCTTCCGACAGTGGCCAATGCCAAGTGCTCCAGAGGGAATGAAAAAAACAGATAATCATCAAATAATCCATCTCCTGTTGCCCATTCCCAGCTTCTGGCAAACAGAGGATAGGGATACTATCCCGGCCCACCATGGCTAATAGCCATTGATGCACCTATCCTCCATGAACGTATTTAGTTCTTTTTTGAACCCTGTTATAGTCTTGGCCTTCACAACCTCCTCTGGCAAGGAGTTCCACAGGTTGACAGTGTGTTGTGTGAAGAAATACTTCTTTTTATTTGTTTTAAACC
This sequence comes from Dermatemys mawii, assembly GCA_007922305.1. Taxonomy (NCBI): domain Eukaryota; kingdom Metazoa; phylum Chordata; order Testudines; family Dermatemydidae; genus Dermatemys; species Dermatemys mawii. The sequence goes on from ML677375.1 coordinate 3,658,264, forward strand.
TGCTGCTTATTAATTGCATTTGGTGACCCCTAGTTCTTGTGTTATGAAAAGGAGTAAATAACACTTCCTTATTTACTTTCTCCACATCAGTCATGATTTTATAGACCTCTATCATGTCCCCCCATAGTTGTCTCTTTTTAAGTTGTCTCTTAAAAAGTCCTAGTTTTATTAATCTCTCCTTCATATGGAAGCATACCCCAGTCATTTTTGTTGCCCTCTTCTGTACCTTTTCCAGTTCTAATATATCTTTTTTGAGATGTGGCAACCACATCTACACGCAGTATTCAAAATGGATTTATATAGAGGCAATATGATATTTTCTGTCTTATTATCTATCCTTTTCCTAATGATTCCCAACATTCTGTGATCTTCTTTGACTGCCACTGCACATTGAGCCGATGTTTTCAGAAAACGGTTCACAATTACACCAAAATCTGTCTTGAGTGGTAACAGCTAATTTAGACCCCATCATTGTATATGTATAGTTGGGATTATGTTTTGTAATGTGCATTATTTTGCATTTATCAACATTGAATTTCATCTGCCATTTTGTTACCCAGTCACCCGCTTTTGTGAGATCTCTTTGTTACCCTTCACAGTCTGCTTTGCACTTAACTATCTTGAGTAGTTTTGCATCATCTGCAAGTTTCCCCCCCTCACTGTTTACTCCTTTTTCCAGATCATTTATGAATATGTTGAATAGGATTTGGCCCAATAAAGACTCCTGGTGGACACCACTATTTACCTCTTTCCATTCTGAAAACTGACCATTTATTTCTATCCTCTGTTTCCTATCTTTTAACCAGTTACCGATCCATGAGAGGCCTTTTCTGTCTTATTCCATGGCTGCTTATTTGTTTAAGAGCCTTTGGTGAAGGACCTTGTCTAAGGTTTTCTGAAAGTCCAAGTACACTATATCCACTGGATTACCCTTGGCCACATGCTTGTTGATCCTTTCAAAGGACTCTAACAGATTTGTGAGCCTTGAGTTCCTTTTATATAAGCAATTTTGACTCTTCCACAACAAATCCTGTTCCTCCATGTATCTGATACTATAATTTAACCAGTTTGCCCGGTACTGAAGTCAGGCTTATCAGCCTGTAATTACCAGAATCACTTCTGGAGCCTTTTTAAAAAATTAGTGTCACGTTAGTTATCCTCCAGTCATCTGTTGCAGTAGCTTATTTAAATGATAGGTTACATATTGCAATTAAGAATCAGAGGGGTAGCCGTGTTAGTCTGGAATTGCAGAAGTAACAAAGAGTCAAAGACTCTTAACAACAAAGAGTTAAAGACTAATTAAAGTATTAGAGCATAAGCTTTCATGGGCTAATACCCACTTCGTCGGATGCATGCAGTTAGTAGTCCTGCAGTTAGTAGTCCTGCAATTTCATATTTGAGTTCCTTCAATACTTTTGGGTGCCACCGTGTCCTGGTGACTTATTACTGTTTAATTTATCAATTTGTTCCCAAATCTCTTCCACTGACACCTCACTATGGGACAGTTCCACAGATTTTTCACCTAAAAAGAATGGCTCAGATATGAAGACTGAGGCAAAGAATTCATTCAGTTTCTCCATAATGGCCTTATCTTCCTTGAGTGTTTCTTTAGCACCTCGATCAAGTGACCTCTCTGGCTGTTTGGCTGGCTTCCTGCCTCTTTACTTAAAAAAAAAAAATGTTGCTGTTAGTTTTTAAGTCTTTGGCTAATTTTCTTCAGATTCTTTTTTGGCCAGCCTAATTATATTTTTACACTTGAGTTATTGCAATGACTAAACAACTAGTTCTATGTATTAGATCCATTTATAAGGCACCCATCATTCTGGTATCAGGGTGCACTTTACATAACATGGATTACGAGCCATTAACAATCCCAAATATTGGGCGATATGGTGGGGCAGTTGTTAATTTTGTTATGCAGTCCTTATTTTGGCAAAGTTTAATTCAACTGAATGACAGTGAGGTCTAAGTAAAACTAACAAAAAGGAATCTGTTGCTTTATGAAACTCATGCTTTTTGGAACCTTGTGAATTAAAATCATCACCTACATAGTCCCATGGTTTTAAAGAACAGAAGACAGGAAAAAAACTTGACTGCATGGAATTCCAGGGCCAACAGCTAACTGAAAAGCTACTACGAACAGGTGTGTCTTGCAAGGTACTTTAAGGACCTGGATCCAGCAAAGTGCTTAAGAATGTGAGCTGTTGTTTTGACATCAGTGGAATGACTTGCAGGCTTAACATGAAGCATGTGCTTTGCTGGATCTAGGCCATATTGTGCCCAGTTTTTGGCTTAGGCACACATCCAGCAGCAGTAGATCCCAGAGGTGGAAGCTGGCCATGGAGATCTTCCAGGAGCACCAGCTTCCATGAGCTATGCCTTTGGGGCAGGGTGATGGAGTACACCCAGTGGCTGTAATTGTGGTGGTGGTAGATAAGAGGAGAAGAGGGAGGGCTAAACCCAGAGAGGATGTACAGGGTGGTGGGAATTGCATATTGGGAAGAGTGTAATTGTAGCCCTGTCAGTCCCAGGATATTAGAGAGACAAGGTAGATGAGGTCATATCCTTTATTGGACCAACTTCTGTTGCTGAGAGAGACAAGCTTTCAAGCCACACCGAGCCCTCCTCCAGGTCTGGAAAAAGCACTCAGAACTGAAGAAGAGTTCTCTGTGGCTCAAAAGCTTGTCTCTCTCATTGGTTCAATAGAAGATATTACCTCACCACTCTCTCTCTCGAGTATTGGGAAGAGGGGATATGAGAGTCCAAAGGAGTCTGAACTGGAATAATTTACAGAGGAAGGAGGTCTGAGGATGTGTGGAGTAAAGCCTACTTTATCATACGCCTGTTTGTACCCTCCAGCTAATGCTTGTCCTGCTACAGCTCTGGCTTCCATCCCCTTAGTGGGTGAGTTACACCTGTGAGACCCAGACTGAGTTGGCCAAATTATAAAAGCAGCTACTGTGTGAAAGGGAGTAAATTACACATTGGGAAGTGGGCGTGAGTCTCAGCAAGCCTGGCTTGGTTTAATGTACATGTTGAAAGGGATGGGAAAAGGTGTGAATTAGACAAAGTCTCTCCTGAACTAAACTCCCCTTTAAATATGACCCAGTTTTCTAAAATTTGGGCTTATGCCATTTCAGCTATTTTAGTTGGTGGCCAACATTTTGAACTTTACCTGGAAATGGAATTGCAGTGAAGGCAGGGTATGATCCAGGAAATATGCTTCCTCCAGCTGCCTCACTCAGAAGGCAAGTATTGTAGCTACAGTCTGCACAAGCCAAGGCTTTCAAAGGGCCATCAAGGCTAGTCCTAGCCAGGGGGTCTTGCAATATCAAGTCCCCAGCAATGTGATTTTCCTATTTTTATCAAGTTTCATAAAGCAATGGGACAATATTTTTAAATATAGTTCCCTAAAGCTAGGCTCCTATGTCCTTATTTAGACAGGTGATGGGTGTTCAGGTTGCTTAGATACTTAAATGAGGACTTAGAAGTGGACCCAGTCAAAATGGTTTATTCAAAGATTTTTTTTCTACTAAGATTGTCTTTTTTTGTTTTGTTTTGCTGAAGATTTGCAGTTTAAAAATATGTGCATATTGTGAAAAGCCGAAAACTTTCTAGTTTTCTAAATAAAGGTTCTTTATTTTTTTTAATTTAGGATATTTTCCTTTCTTCTTTTCTTTCCTTTTCGCCTTTCTTGCTTTTGCCCCCTTTTCCATTTTACCATTGGGAAAAACTACAAGTGTTAGTTTATATTTTTTCATTAAACAAATAGAAGTTCTACTTTTTTCTTAGCACCTAATTTCAACAACAAAAAAATATTTTGTGGTGGGGAGGGGATTTTTTTCCTGACATACACATTCCATTTTTCAACAAGCTCTGCTTAGGCGCCTTAACTTTAGTTAACTGAATAGTTCTTGTTTTTCCAAAAATACGGCTACTAATCTATTCTGTCACAATGAGAGCTCCCCCTAGAGGAGAAAATGCCACTCTACATGGGTGACTCAAATGTGACAAGAGTATCCTGCTGACTCCTCCACATAGCGTAGGTTTGGCACAAAACCAAATGCTTCCCTGCAGCTCATCCACCCGGTGAAATGTGGCTCAACAATGGAGGAAGTTGGCCTGATGGTGATGACTGATTTATTTAGCTATTGATTGGAGGTTTATAATACACTCAACGTTCAGTATAGAGCTCTGGGATATAACTAAGTTGTGGTTTTACAGAGACTTGATGCGCACTGTACCATAAGAAAGACAGTAACATACAAAAAGCATCATTTCTTTATTTGTGTCTTAAGTTCATTCAGTATTTGGGAAAGTCCTTGAATATATGCTTAAAGTTAAGCACATGCTTAAGTGTCATTGAAGCGAATGGAACATACACACATGTTTAAGTATATGTTTGCCTTAGTTTACAACTGTTTGCAATTTCTTTTCATTTCTTTGTATTTTTTTAATGGAAAGTACTTTTCCTGATGATATCCATACCAGCTGCTTTTTCATTTTCCCATTGGTTTATCAGGGTGCAAGATGTAATAAACATTCCCCTGCATATAAGAGAGCCAGGGAAAATGGTACCAGGAAGGATCTTTTTGCAAAAAAGGGCAAAAGCAGGTCATTTGCTTGCAGGTCTAATGGATGCCCCAAGTGCATCTGTTGTTGGACTGTTCATTGGAGCAGGGGCCCAAGTCATTTCTGAGAAGAGGAAAGACTAGAAAGAAACTTTTTGAAACTGACTTGAGGCTCTGTTACAGACAAAGTTGATACAAAAACCCCTGCCAATGTATGGCTAGAAAAGATGCACAAGAAGCCCAGGTATAAGTGGACAGAAAAAGTAAAATAAAATAAATGGCATGAAGAGGAATTACCAGTGAGTTGGGTTATCAGATCTGGAGTGTATGACTGAAATGGAATCTTGTCTTGGTTACACAGGTGTAAATCCAAAGTCATTCCATTGATTTAAAGAAAATTAAGTCAATGGAATGACTCTGGATTGACACTGGTATAACTGAGTTCAAAATTTGGCCCTCATAAAAGCCTTAATTTCTCCATAGTTGATAACCCAAGAGGCAATTGTTTAAAACATGCAATCAGTTGGGGCAGGGAAGAGGCGGAACCAAAACAAAACACCTCACATGTGTTAATTATGATTTTCGAAACCCTCATCACTAAACCACATCAAAATGAATCTTCCCAGGCGTACTGAAAACCACTCTTCTCCGGAGCGCTATTTCCCTCCAAACTTCAGCTTCTGACCCCCACTTGCTCTGGAGCTTCGGCTGGTCAAAAAACAAAATGCAAAATATTGTTATAATGGGGAAAGTGCAGTTAAAAAAACCAACCCTCTGCTTGTTCTCCAAAGCGTCTGACTCTTTTCTCTCAGAATTTGTGAAAACATTCATTGGCCCAGAAAACATCAGCTGCAGGGTGAAAGCTTTAGAAAGTTAGTTATGAAGAACTGAAAGCAGGGAGTAGGAATGGAAACACTTAGGTGACCTTAACTGTGGCTGCCACTATTACTACTGCTGTCATGAAGCTATAATGCAATGAAGTGTCTGTCAGATCGGTTGCATTAGGGATAAACATTGTGATTGTTTAAATCCTGAAGTAAAATTTCCTTTTCAGGAACTAACATACTTGATTAGTTATTTGTCCTCAGTGGCTGACACATCAAGGAATGATCCAGATGAACTCTTTACGGCAGTGCACACTCAGATTATGCCCGCCTGCCTCATTTCTTTGGGAGTCCCTTCCATTGGATTTCTGATGCGCTTGTGATCTCCTGTGTGCATAGACTGAGTGAGGAATACCCTTTCCTGCCCTTGCAATTAGGAGAGATGCAGGCCCCTGAAGGACCATCCTATGCTAATTGTATTTATTTGAGTTCTGCTGAGGATGTTCTCAAATTCTGGGCTGCCTGAAGGCCACATATTATAGCAGTCACCCGCTTTCTCTACATTTTGTTTGCTTAAGGCCCATAATGTTGCTGTGGAGTCATTACTGGCCAGCATCACCAGTGTTTCAATTAGTGAAGCGAGTGTATCTGCTTCCAGAAAGCATGCAAAGATCCCTCCTCGCTCAGGGATCCATCAGCTGATGCTGAAATGCTTTCCCATTACCACCCCACCTGTATCTTCTCTAAGAGAAAGTGATTGAGAAGGCCACCGACTCAATCCTGGCTTAAGACGTTGCTTTGGAGTGGAGACCTCGCTTGTTAGACTTCAAATGATCTGCTCCTGGCTATAGCTGAGACCTCTCAGCAGGTTTTGATACATCAGCCATGGAATGTTGCCTTGGCAAATAAGAGGCATTGCTGAGATGTCTGGAGCGGTTCTCTGAGATGGAAGCCAACCAGTGGGGTTGGCCAACCATATGTCAGCAATAAGGTATTTAAAATGGGATGTCCCTGAAGAACAGCTTTCTGTAGACATGAAATCTCTTGGGACATGTCTACATGGCACCTGGGAAGCATGCTCCCAGCTGCAGCATAGACACGCCCTTGGGGAGATCATTTCTAAACAGAAGATAGATTGTCATCAGTATGACGATGATGCCCAGCTATACTGTAGATCTCTGCTCTATCCATAGCCCATGGTGTCTGCACAACATAAACACACACTATGGGAGCCTTTAATTCTCTTCTCTTGTGATCCCTTTCTCTCTCCTTATCAATTGGATCCATTTGTTTGTAAAATGCCACCCTCTTTAACTTGTTTTTAGTAAATTATGTTACATGGCTATATTCTCTTGTATAGCACACTGGGAAATGGAAGCTATTATGTGTAATTAATAACATTCATTATTAGTAATGATTAATATTTTAGTATTATCTTCAATTTAAGAACTATAAAGAAAGCAATTGAACCAAATGACTAGTTACATTTTATAGTGATAGTAGGAAAAAAGTCTCAGAACAAGCTCTAGAGTCAAAGGAACCAATAGGGTACCAAAGAAGAGCACTTTCCGAACCCGAATGTGGAAGAAATATATATGACACTGGTTGGTGATATAGGAGCCAGTGTCTGGAAGTCAATAGGACATGTGCTCCTGAGTCATTTTGTGCTTTTGAAAATGTCACCCACATAGTTCAGTGGCTTTTGGCAAACACCCCAAAGGGAAGTTCCTAGCCTTTTGCCACATCCCTTGGCAGATTCTGCTCCCTTAGGAATTTCCTTTGACACTTCTGGAGTGTTCCATTAGGTATTAACAGAGTTATTAGAAGGAAGAACTAGTACTGATGTCTTGATGTTATTCTTAAAGGAGGAAAATTTGTGATAATATTCAGTGTGAGGGGAAAATGCCCGTTCATATTCAAGTGTGGAATTACACAAATGAGAGACAGGAATCCAGAACTGGCCTTACTTGCTTACACTGATTGCTCAGGTCTGAAATGTTCAGTATCTATCATAACTGAGAAAGGCCCTAGGACATCCTTGGTATGCCTGGCTGGATCACCTGACCTCTTTTAGTCCGAAAATAAAGACTTTTTTCCGATGGTTGACTCATATTCGGGCTAGTTTGACTCTCCCGTAGGATGCAAAACGATGATTCATTCCCTATCATGGAATCTGTCTATATTGGCAAGACACTATTTCCTGATTGGTGTTTTCAGATAGTGCTCCAGAATGGGCTGTGCGTGGGACGTGGGGAGGGTGGAACTGAGCATGTGATGAGCCCAAACTACCCAAAGCCAACTGAGTTGTTCAAGCTGTCGGAAACAGAGGCAAGAAAACAAAGGATAATAAGGAGGCTCCATATCTGTCTGTACTGGAGTAGGTGGCTTGTAAATAGATGCACAAAAGCTGAGAGAAAATATCTATACAGCTATAGTTCTCTAGAGTTATAGACATTTACACTGATGCGGGTGGGGATGGGTGTAAAGTCTTTGAACCCAATCCTCATCTGGCGTGCATCAGCTTCTTTGTCTTCAGTGGAGCTGTATTGATTTACACCAGCTGAGGATTGGACCTAACCTTTGCAGCAGGGCTCCCAGTGTCTGTGTATCACGTCAGCGCTGAATTCTCCATCAACATCAGACCGACTCAGGATGGAGGGGTTTATGGAATCGGATGTGAAAGCAAGTAATTCAATCCGTGCAGTTTTCCCTGCACCATTTGTTGTATTAAATTCAATATAGTTTATGCTGACCCCAGGTTTTCAGTTTACAGCGGATGGCAGTTTTTGCTAACGACAGTGCAAAAATTCATAGTAGAAGGGGTCGAGGTGGGAACCTGGAGGTCTGGAGAGCTACACCAGAGATAGTCGTGGTATTGAGGGTGCTCAGAAGGAGTGGAGACGATTTAGGATTTGGACAGCCTGGAGAAGATTGAGGGCTCTGGCAGAAGGGAGGAGATTTTTTCTCTTTTCTCACTGGCAGAAGAGATGATTTGATATTTTGTGGAGGGATTAAATTCCTAGCTCCCTACCCCAGAAACCCATGACAGCATCCAGCCAACCCCTTGCTGTTAGTCACCATACCTTAGTTCGAACTCCGCCGCTAGTGTAGCCCAGGCCTAAGAACCAGGGGATAGCAGTGGGATGCTGTTGCAATCACTGGGGATTTTTAAATCAAGGTTGGATGTTTCTCTAGCAGATCTGCTCTGGTCCCATCAGGAATTGGTTCCAGGAAGTCCTGTGTTCTGTGGGAAGGCAGATTAGATGAACAGAATGCTTGCTTCTGGTTTCTTAATCTATGAATTTGTGACTTGTCATATGAGGAGGCAGCAGCCCTGTAGCTGGATACTGTTATAAGAGAGTGCCTTGTAAACCCACACATGCCGTTTACACTGAGTATTTTAACGAGGTTTTTTTCCCCCTTTCTTTCAACAGATAGACAAGACATTTCAGAATTCCATTTTAAGGAAGAAATATATTGGGTCACGTGTTATCAGACTGAGGTATGTAAAATTACAGCTAGGAAATCCAGGAGAAGATGTAATGGAGTGATCGCCCCACCCCAACATCCTGTTCTAGTGCAGACTATCCAGCCGAATAGCCAGTCGTGGGGGTCCCCAATCCTACAGTGATTGCTGTTACCTGCTGACCCTTGATCCAGTGGGGCTCCTTGCTGGTGCAAGGGTCTGGCCACATGGAGCTCAGTGCAGGACGGTGGCATTAGGCAGTATGGAGAACAGTCTGTCTAGCTGATAGTCCGCCATCACTGTGTCCTGGAGTTTCCAAGTGTGTGATCTGAGTTGCTGGAGGAATTGAAGGGCTAATGCTTTCATCTCTGAGAGTCAATCCTGAAAGCACAATTCACGATGGTCTTTTGATCTTCAGTTAAACAAGGCAGGAATGTAATCTGTGAACCACTAAACCTCATTTTGAATTCGTTGCTTGTGGCCTGTAGATGACGGAGAAGATTGGTGAAATTTCTGTACACCAAAACTAGATGCCTTGATGTGCTGGGGTCTGCAGTAGGCACTATCTCCTATTGCAGGCACACCACTGAGCTGTCCAAAACAGAAAGAGAGAGAGCTGAACCTTTATTCCTTCATTATAATGTAGACTTTTATTTTTCATTTTCGGTTCTCCCCTTAAAGCGCACTATAAAGTCCAGGAGCCCGCACAGTAACAATGTTACACTCACTCACACGTACTAAACCCCCAAGATGAACCAAAGCTACTTAATGATCGTACTGCTCCTTATATCTCCAGTCTTTACCATACTGCCTCAGGCCTCAATCCAGGAGACCGCATCAGCGGTCTAGGTGTTGAGCCTGTAGGTTCTTTGGGGAAGGGCAGTCATTTGTAATTTGGCCAGGAAGTGTCATGCCTCTCTGTGGTTCACTGTAAATCATACCAATGCTGATGACTTACCAAGACAGGCAACGCGTCTCCTGTCTCAAGGTCTTTGGCTCTGGATCTTTTAATGGGCGTGATGAGGAGATGATTGTACCCATCACAGTGACTGGAGAGGTGTGCCTGCAACAATTGACCATAATTTCTGTATGGTGCAGCACAGGAAGTGGGGGTGGGGGACGAGGGAAGAAGAGGGAAAATGCACTGTGACACGTGTGATGAGATAAGATAATCGTTTGAGGATGATAATAACCCTGAGGCGGATGCTAAACAAAAGAGCCTGCTGGAGAGGACATTTATAGCTATGGGTTAGGGTTTGCCTTTTGTGTGGTAACTGCGGTATAAAGTAATGGGTCTCTCCATTGCACGGCATGAGCAGATAACAGGAAAACCCAATTTTGGTTTTGAGAAGTGTTCTACTTGCTGCGCATTGTCATTTTGAGGCCGGTTCGGTGAATTCTGTATATGCTATTTGCATTAGTTTTTTTAAAAGTATTTCCCTTTTCTGTCAGTTATTTATTTATATTCAAGTAGCACCTCGAAGCTCCAGTCTTTCACCAGGACTCCATTGTGCGGGGCACTGTGATGGCCAAGATATCACAGAATTATCAGAAGCTCTCACGTTTCCAATCAGCTTCTCTTTGCAGTCTGAGTCATCCAGTGATACTAAAACTCAAGGCTTGTGACATCACAGATCATGAACAGAATCCAATGTGAAGTAACTGATGTCACCAGCTGTGGGTTATCGTCACTTAATGAACTAGGCAGGAAGAAGAGGCTGAGTGGAAAGGAGAGATGCTCTTTATCTACCCTCTCTTAATTGGTCAGCCGTCATGGGAAAGTATACACACAAAGAGCCTACTGGATTAGACCTATGTGGTATGTAGTTCAATATTCTGCCTCTAGCAATGGCTAGTAACCGAGGCTGCTGAGAAAGTAATAAATAAATAATGATAATGAACAAATTAGTCCTCCTATAACTTTCCTACTTTCAATGGAGTCTATACCTGGGATCCTTGGGTGTGAATTTAGCCTTCACCATTGTTCATATGTGGAAGAGTTTCTTCCTAATCCTCTCAAGTGATGATTTTATACTCTGGGGAATAAGTTTTGAGTACCTCACTCAGTGAGCTAGTTTCCACACTTACAAAGATCATGCACATATCAGTTCAATATTATCCTATTCATTCTAAAATCTAGCCACAGTATTACTCTGGCAGCACACTGATGTTATTAAAGTTACTTACATGTCTAAATGTTGGCTGGATTAAACCTGTGGTTCTTTGGCATTAACTCATTCCCCTGGCCTTTTCCTAGTCTTAAAAAGACCACTGCAGTAGTCATTGCAAGTTATAGAGGTGTCTGTATGTGGAACCAGTTATTCATCCGTTCTTCTTAATGGTACTGTTGTGTTGTTAAAAGCCCCTTTGGGGGAGCTGGGGGAGCTCTTCAGTTGTTGGGGGAGCTTTATCTCTATCCAAGTCTGGAGTGGTAGGATAGTTTTAGTCAGCTTCTCCCCTTCCCCACAGGTTTCCCCTTTGCTAAGGCCTGTAGATTCCTTTATTTGTTAGTTACTGGGGCCCAAACTTTCAAAGCTGGGTGCCTAAAATTAGGCCCCAACACCATAACTAGGCAACTGGCATCTACGCTAATTGTCTGATGTTTTCAGAATTGCAGAGCCTCCACCCATTGAAATCAAGGGGAGCTGCAGGAGACCAGGTTATTTGGGTGCTCAATACAGAATGAGTGACCCATCTCTGGGCCCCCAGGGTTGAGAATGTTGGCCTGACTGCCCATTCATAGGAAGTGCATAAATCTCCTCTGTCACAATGACCTGGCACCTGCTCAGAGTTTTCAGCACTTCCCTCTCGCTTTACACAACCTATGGCAATCCACATAATCCCTTAAATTGATCTGAAATCACGGTAGGATCTAATGAAAAACTAGAAAGCATAGGAAGAGCGAAGCAGACAGGCACTTACTTCTGTCTTGTTGGTTTGCAGCCCTGACACGGGTGGAGTGATGGCCCAGGTTGTGCTCACGTTCTTCTTCTCCGCCACTGATAACAAAGCAGCATTACGGGAAAGAGTCAATAGTGTCCTACAGAAGAAACTGAGTAAATATTCTGGGCCTGTGCGAATAGATCTTGCATCTTCTACCGTCTCAGGTAAGTAGCTCATGGTTCTGTTTTGCTCTGGGTTTGTTCATTGGGCTTTGCCTCTCTTTGTATAATGCACATTATTTTGCATTGTAAATGTGAGTTGTTTCCTTTGTATATCTGTTCTCAGTGGAACTCTGGGAGAAAGTCATCTCTGTGCCTAGGGCTAGCATGAAGCTTGTGTACCCTTAAGCCTTCTTAGTAGTGCTTAAGGAGGCCTTCAGTGGGCCATGTGCTTTGTGCTGGCCTTTTCTGCCCAAGGAGGATGAATTTCACCCCTAGGGCAGTGCTGGTAGCTGTGGGAATGGACAGCCCTGGTTGGTACTGCAGCAGACAGCAACACAAGTAAGTGCATTCCTTGGCTTACAGGGCTCTTTGCTTCTTCCCTTAACCTTGCAAACTTGACGCCATGGGAGCATCTGAAAACACATTCCCGCTGCGTCACCGTGTACGTGTCAGGCTCTAAAACATCTTTCCTGACCTCCGTTCTGGGTTGGGTTTTTTTGAGAGAGTTTCCCATCATTCCCCCATCAAAGCCAGTGAATGTTTCCTTTTATTTTAAAAGTTTCAGCACTGTAACTTTGACATGGTAAATGTTACAGAACTGTCCCCTTAAGGATTAGTTCCCTACCTCATCTTGCTCCCTCTGGGTGCTGCTGCCCAGTTTGGGAACTTTCATGCAACCTTATGGCCTTTGTTTTGCATATGAATCAGAAGAGCTTCAGTTATTCTCCCTTCCTTTGGAAGTGCAGGTTCGTTTAAACTATCCAAGGGTAAATAGCTGGACAGAAAGAAGTAAATACCTGCACCTTCCACTATTGCAGGCTTTCCTCTTGCTCCAACCCTAAGGCACGCAGTCCTCCAGGGAGATGATATAATACACACCTGGGCGTAGTATTACCCTGGTTTTCCATAACAGTGTATTTAGACTATCTGTTGCAGATCCAGGGTTTCTCCCAGTCATAGATGACTGCAAGCTGCCTCTCTTTCCTTCTCTCAGCTCTTGTAATGGACAGGCTGCCTTGCAGAATGGAGTAAGACTCAAATGTAAGCTGCCTCTTGCCAAGTGTTTCCTCAGAAAAGAGCAATGTGTAACCTGTGATGTGGAAGACTCCACTGGTGAAAAATCAGACAGATCAACGCCAGCCAATGAGCTTTGTAGCAAAAGTTCTTCTTTGTATTATTATTTATTATTATTCATATTCCAGCAATGCCTACAGATCCCATTCAATGCTAGAACATGTATAAACAAAAAAACCTGAAGTCCCTGACCCAGAAAACTCCCCATCTGGGATCTCAGCCATATGTATCAGATGAACAATGCGACAGATCGTGGTCTTAAAATAGATTTTAAGCAGTTGTAACAATTCTGACAGTGGTCACATTTATAGTATTACTTTAGAGGGATAGATGCACTTATCTGAGCCCTTCAGATCGGAGTATCCCTGTGCTTTCTAGGGAGCTCGGTGATCTGGAACATGTGCACCCAGATCTAAAATGTCACATTTCAGCATCATCCCTGCAACAGACAGAAGTGAAAACCTTCAGCTGAACTTTGGGGTGTCTGGGAGTCCCGAAGAGGATCTCTGGTTTGCAGTTCAGGCCTAACTCTATTCCGAACGACACGCAACACAAAGAGCCCAATCCAGCATCAACCTTTAGAACAAAAAGGACAAATAAATTCCAAGGACACCAAGCTCTTGCCCAGGTTACGAGGATCCTCACCAACTTCTGCCTCATTCCATCTTGTTCCTTGTGGTCCTTACAAAACACAAGGGCATTTCTAAGCATTTTCTTAATGGCTTCTTAAAGCCATCATAGACCCTTGCACTGTATATCATTTACCAAAAGCCTGTGGGTTTGTGCCATAACATAAAAAAGCATCACTAACTGGCTGAACCCTTATTGAAAATCCAGGTCAGGTGCTCATTTGCATGACACGCTAGGAGCTTCCGATAGGGAGAATGAGTAAACCTTCCTCCTAGTATCTAATCAACTTGTTGTTCAACACCATGTCTCAACTTGTACTTGGTTCAAAACCAGTGATGCTGGGGAGCTGCTGGAACAAATGACCTATGAGTCTGGTGCACCATCCGTGATCTTGCAGCTGTGATCAAGTGCAGCTTCGCAAAGCTGATGTGAAAATTCACCAGCAATTCACAACATTTTGTTTAACCACCCATACCAGAGTGGTGATGACAGATGTGTTGGGAAGACTGATGATAATTTACTAGCCCATTTCAAACAAAAAAAACCTTGCATCAAGCAAGTCGGGAAATAGGAATTTTGCAAAGCTGAAAGAAGGGACAAATACAGCAAGTGTCTACATTTTGTCTCATCGTTATACACTGGAAAAGAAATAATATTTACAGAGAGATCTGCAGAAATACATTCATTTTGGTAGATAATATACTGAAGATATTGCAGTTATACTTAATAATTTGTAATTATATGTAATATTTCTGCAGCAGAAAGATAATGATGACTTCATACACCAAACACAGCAGACAATACAGAGATGACTGGAATCTCTCATCTGCTTCTGTGAGCTTCTGGGAGATATTCCAAAACTTCCTGTCTCTTCTCGGTACTATGCCTTATTCTACAGGAGCAGCTGGAAGCCAGTCAAGTCTGTATTCTTTTGTGGGCTCCAGGTAGGCCGCAGTAGCTCATAATACAAGTTCTCCTAGAAGAGAAAGCAACCAAAGTCCCATTTTCACCAGATAACAAGTAAGGTGTCAGGAGGGGAAGATGCAACTTGTGGCCTAGCTCTGGTGCTGAGCTATAACAGTGACAGGTGCCTTAGAAACACCTGAGATAATAGATTCATTCTCCTACTGGCACTGGTGCTGAGAGGGATTTGAATCATGGCCCAATTTCTTCTTCCTTTCCAGAACTGGCACAGAGGAGAAGGCGTACATGGCCTAATTTCTTTCCCTTCCTCCCACCCTTTCTCAATCAGCAGGATCAGAAGGGGAAGTGATGCAGTCTGATCCCCTCCCCGCACCAGCAAGGGAAAGGAAGGCAATTGCCAACCCATTCCCCCCCTCTGCCAGCTCGCAGGCCTGGCCAAGGGCAAAGCTGGCTATTTGCTTCAGTCTGGGAAAAAGAAACTGGCTGCAAGATCGTTGGCGTCACACCAAAGTAAGCAGAACATATTTCTCATCTGTCCCAGAGCCAGAGGTTTTGACCATGAACAATATGAGTCACAAATTGGTTTCATATAAGAAGACATCTTTTATTATTTTTATTTATTTATCTACCGCCCAAAACTTTATAAGCACCACAACCAACATCAGCGAGGTCTATGTTCTCACTTGCCCTGATCGGAGCCTCCTCTGTTGCCAGGCAGATGAGTATCTGACCTGGATTTTTGCTGAACACTTCACTGGGTTATGTCTCAAATAGTGTATTTGGTGTCTTGTATATTTCCACGTGGATACAAGCGACAACAACCTGGAGGAGAAAAGTTGAACATGATCCATCCCCATTCTAAATAATCACATGGAGATACCAAGACCGGCTGCTCACATGTCCTTGATCTGGCATTGCTGATGTGTTTCAACATTGACCTCTGCACTGTTTACAAAGTCTGGCTGGGCTGGAGCGTAGGAGACTGAACAGAGGCAAATTTTTTGGGCTATTTTATTTTGTAAGGATTTGCCTCGTGGTTAAGGTGCTGCGCTGGAACTCAGGAAATCAATTCCTTGTTCCACTGCAGACATCTGGTACGACGTCGGGCAAGTCACTTGGGTACATTCACACTGCAGTACAAGACCTGCGGCACCGCCGTGGCCAGCCTCACTCACCTGGCTCATGCGTGCATTTCTTGGGCAATGGGGCTAAAAGTCACTGTGTAGATGTCTGGGCTCGGGCTGAAATCCTGTGAAGGGGGAGGATCTTAGAGCCCTGGGCTCCAGCCCTAACCCAAATGCTTATGCTGCTACTTTTAGCTCTGCAGCCCAAGGCAAATGACCCAGGCTCTGAGACTTGGTGCCCCAAGGTTTTCTTTATTGCCGTGCAGACATACCATGAAACCATCTGTGTGCTTCCTGTCTCCACCCTTCACTATTTACTTTGTGAGCTCGTTGGGAGTACGTGTTTGTGCAGCGGCCTGGCACAGTGGGGCCTTTTATGCTACTGTAATAATAATAATTGTGTTGATTGCAGTCAGTGGTGGTCATGGAGCCTAAACTGGTGGTTAGTTTACCACACTGAATACCTAGGCTCAAGTGGCCGATCTCCAAGAGTCTGAGTCAACACCAGAGTCTAGGGAAGTACAGTGCTCTGTTTGGCCCT
>ML677375.1:3674921-3698098 GCA_007922305.1 Dermatemys mawii
ATTACTTTCGTTAGTCTTTAAGGTGCCACAGGACTCTTTGTCACTTCATTTACTGATACTTTCACTTTGTCAATCAGACACGGTGCCAGGACATTCCCTGTCTTGAATTACAGATTCATTGAGAGGGAAACACACTGCCTTGCATGACAAGGATGGCAAATAGTATTTATGCCCCAAATGGGAGACCAGCGCCTAGGTCCTAAAGTGATAGGTGCTTTAGACACACAGACAGACAGACGTGTAGGAAAAACACTGGACAAAAATTGCACAAAGGATGAGTCAACTTTGAAATAATGCAAGGAACTTTTTAAAACCATAATTAAAGTTTCTACAACCTCAATTTCTTGACTCAGTATATCTGATGTACACTATTTTCATTAATAGCCAGTGAAATAACACCCCATAATGGGTCAGACAAATGGTCCATCTAGCCCACCATTCTGGCTTCTAACGGTGGCCAATGCCAGATGCTTCAAAAGGAATGAATATTACAGGGCAATCGTCAAGTGATCCATCCCCTGTCATCCAGTCCCAGCATATAGGAGTCAGAGGCTTAGGGACACCCAGAACATGGGGTTGTATCCCTGACCATCTGTGCTAATAGGTATTGATGGACCTATCCTCCAGGAACTTATCTAATACGTTTTTTGAACCCAGTTATAATTTTGGCCTTCACAATATCCCCTGGCAATGAGTTCCACAGGTTGACTATGCGTTGTGTACAGAAGTATTTCATTATGTTTGTTTCAAACCTACTGCCCATTCATTTCACTGGGTACCTCTGCTTCTTGTGCTACATGAAGGGGTAAATAACACTTCCCTATTCACTTTCTTCACACCAGTCATGATTTTACAACCTTCTACTGTAGCTCCCCTTACTCATCTCTTTTCCAGTTGAACAGTCCCAATCTTTTTAATCTTTCCTTAAATGGAAGTGGTTCCATACCCCTAATAATTTTTGTTACCCTTCTCTGTACCTTTCCATTTTCTAATATATTTTCTGAGAGGGGGCAAATAACTGCACACAGTCTTCAAGGTGTGAGCATACCATGGATTTATATAGTGGCATTCTGATGTTTACTGTCTTATAATCTATCCCTTTCCTAATGGTTCCTAACATTCATATTAGCTTTTTTTGACTGCTGCTGTGCATTGAGCCAGTGTTTTCAGAGAACTATCCACAGTGACTCCAACATCTCTTTCTTGAGTGGTTACAGCCAATTTATGTCCCATCATTTTGTATGTATAGTTGGGATTATGTTTTACAATGTGCTCTACTTTGCATATAGTAACATTGAGTTCCAGCTGCCATTTTGTTGCCCAGTCATCCAGTTTTGTGTGATCCCTTTGTAGCTCTTCGCAGTCTGCCTGGGATATAACTATCTTGAGTAGTTTTGTATCATCTGAAAATTTTGACACCTCACTGTTTACCTCTTTTTCAAGATCATTTATGATTATGTTCAACAGCACTGGTCCCAGTACAAATCCTTGGGTGACCCTGCTATTTACTTCTTTTCATTGTGTAAACTGACTCTTTACCCTTTGTTTCTTGTCTTTTAACCAGTTACTGATCCATGAGAGGACCTTCTCTCTTATCCCATGACAGCTTACTTTGCTTAATATTCTTTGGTGAGGGACCATGTGAAAGGCTTTTTGAAAGTCCAAGTACATTATATGTACTGGATCACTCTTGTCCACATGCTTGTTGATCCCCTCAAAGAATTCTAATAGATTAGTGAGGCATGATTTCCCTTTACAAAAACCGAGTTGACTCTTCCCCAGCAAATTGTGTTTATCTATGTTCCTGATAATTCTGTTCTGTACTATAGTTTCAGCCAATTTGCCTGGTACTGACGTTAGGCTTACTGGCCTGCAACTGCCAAGATTGCTTCTGGAGTTGTTGTCACATTAGCTATCCTTCAATCATCTGGAACAGAATTTGAGTTCCGTCAGAATTCTTGCATGAATATCATCTAGTTCTGGTGATGTATCACTGTTTATCAAGTACCAAAAACATCTCAGTTGGGAACAGATGCAATTATAACTACTTATTATGGGTGATTTAATGATTAATAGATATTTCAATAAATGATTAATCCATTGTTCTAGAGTCTATCAGGTCAATAAGTTGCTTATAACTATAACACCTTCTGATGTGCTTTTAACAATCTGTAACACATAATACACAGGTAACATGCTTATGAAATCTAGAAATCATTTAGTAACCCTTTATAAACTTTTCACACATGGAAGCTTAACATAAATTGTGACTGATAAATCTGAGTTAAAATAGGGACAGCCTTCCTAAATAGAAAGTTGAGAGGGACAGGATTACAATTTTGTTGATGGAAAATATCACAGGTCTATGTGCGACTCCCGCTGACATCAGTCGGGAGTGAAAGGCACTGATATTTTGCCATTCAGAGAGGAAAAGCAGCAATATTTTGTCTTAACTTTCACACCATCCTCTGCCTGCCTCAGCATATATCATCTGCAGATAAATTCCCTCAGGCAATTGTCACAAAATTGCTCAACTTTCAGGAGGAAATTGAAATTCAAACATAGTCAGCAGAGTCAGAAGTGTGTTTTCAGGAGAGAGTTTACTGTGTATATTCCATAAGTATGCAGTGGGATGAATTTATCCAGCTTTGTCCAAAGTCTATACCCACCCCCAGGAAGCTGGTCTGTGTATTTTCTGATACACTCCTAGAACACCACAGTCATGAGAGACCCCAACTTTCAACTGTCTACGATACTTCCGTGTACCTTTATTACTGTAGTTCCCAAGCACTTCTCAATCTTGACTGTATTCATTCTGACAACCACCTGTGAGGCAGGGCAGTGCTGTTATCCCCATTGGGCAGCTGGGGAACTGGGGCACAGAGAGACTAGCAGGGGGACTTGCCCAAATCTGTAGTGGGGCAAGGACTGGAACCCTCATCTTCTGAGTGCCATGTCTACACTACCACTTATGCTGGCAAAACTTATGTCACTCAGGGGTGGGAAAAAACGTTTTGCTTATGTGGTTTTATTATGTCAACGGGAGCGCTCTCTCCCGTTGACATAGAGCGGCTACATGAGTGATCTTACAGCGGCACAGCTGCATTGGTACAATGACTCTGGCTGCTAGGCATTACTGCCCTTTAGATCCAGGTTATCTCTATTGACTTGGGCCATCGCGCCTTACAGCCTTGCAAACCCTGGGCCCTAATCCTGTAATGGGACTACTCACATACTTTAAAAAAATGAGGAATACTTGTGGCACCTTAGAGACTAACCAATTTATTTCAGCAAACATGGGCTATAGCCCACGAAAGCTTATGCTGAAATAAATTGGTTAGTCTCTAAGGTGCCACAAGTATTCCTCGTTTTCTTTATGAATACAGACTAACATCGCTGCTGCTCTGAAACCTGTAACATACTTAAAGTTACCCAAGTGCTTTAAAAGTTTGCAGGATTTTGGTTTATGCCTGTAAACCTGCATAGTCTGTCATGGGATTTCCAGTACTCTTTATTGTCCATCTGGCCAAAAATACTGCAGGATCATCCTATTCATTTTTGCTTCGCATCTTGCTGGAACCCTGAGCTACAGAGGTGCCCAAAACCAATATGGGTGGGGGGAAGGGGGTGACATACTAAATTTCAGACCCCCTCAAAAGCTGTCGTGTGCATTCAGTTTGAATAGCTGGCAAAGATTCAGAGATTTGTTGTTTTTAACCCCCATTGGCTAGCCTGTTCCTAATACTAATTTTACTTGCCAACACAAATACATGGTCTTTGTACAACTGTTTAACTGCATCTGTGCTTCTTAAACAGTGAAGAATTTGCCACTTAAAGAAAGGCTGTTTCAATCTGAATGAATACCAGTTTCACTTTTACAGTGCCAGAGAACTTAGCTTTTGAGGAGCTTACTTTTATTTCAAATAAAGAAGCACAAATATCTTTGATTCAGTCACATGGGTTAGTGATGGGTTGGGTTGTCCATGTTTTTCTTTCTTACTATTTTTAATTTTAAATCATCACTACCCTGCAAGTGTGGGTGCAGTACCTGGAAACACTCTCCAATATACAGCAGCAAGCTATATTATTAGCTTGCCTTTAAAAGAACCAGTTCTGTTCATATTTATGCAAAAATGGCATGCAGAAACTATTGGGGAAAATAAAAGTTCCTAGCAGAACTGAAATGGGAAATTTGTGCACCTAGAAGATAATGCAGTAACCTGTGCAAAACTGTTGACATGCATGAGCCTTCCTAGTTATGCATAGATTTGGATTGTGTAAACTACCTGAGTGAAATCCAGGCTCTGTTTATGTTAATGGGGATCTTACACTTTATTTTTTCCTTCCTTCATGCAAATAGTGGTGCCTGCAATCAAAAAGAAAATCAGTAACAGGTTAAAGACTAGCTTTTCTGACACTGACACTGAAATGTTATTTAGCAACATTAAAATATGAATGTATTTTTCTCTATATATCCTCTCTGGACATTCCTAGTGAGGAGCAAATCACATTTGTTATGCAGTGTTAGTTTATGAAACTTAAAATTTCAGAGGTATGAATGTTTCAGAGATTTAAAGGAGACAGGCTGGGAGGTACAAATACTGAATGGAAGTTGAGTACCCAACTACCTTGGCTCCTTGGAAAATTCCACCCTAAATTGTTGGTCGGTAATACCCTATTAACTATCTAAACATAGTCTTTCACTTTCAATTTCAGCTTACGTATATAGACTTGCAATTAAAAATGAAATGTATACCTCAGTTATCTGATTTGTCGGAGGCTAAAACTAATAATTTACAAAGTGGCTTTCAAGACTTCTTAACTGGTTACACGTGCAGGGCAACTGAATTCATTAAAGTTATTTACACAATTAGGAAACTCTTCCTGGTTCAGAAAGACTGTGAATTATATGCACAGTGTTGTTGTAGCCCTGTCAGTCCTGAGATATTAGGAGACCGTGGTTTGGCCTTGGCCCAAGAAGACAGGACAGAACAGCACAGATGGCACAATTGCTCCCTCTGTTGGCAGCATGACCACCGAGTTATGGAATAAATAAGCACCCCTTTGAGGCAGGGCTGAAGCATATCAGCAGGGCACCCTGCGGAAGGACAGCTCTTGGCGATGCTGTGGATTCACTTTCTGAGCCAATCCATGCAGTTCCCTTTAGGGCCCTAACTTCACTCAAAATACATTAAAACACACACACACACACACACACACACACACACAAAGAAGGGGAAAAAAACTAAATCCAAACTTTTCAGATTATGCATAAAGCCAAGACACCTAAATCCACCCAGAAGCACACCAATAAGTGCCGAGTACCCAGCAGCTCCCATTGATATATATATATATATATTTAGGGGTGCTGCTCCTGCTCATCACTTGTGAAAATCATGCCACGTATTTAAGGCTCCTGAATCCTCAGACACTCTCAATTTTAGGCTCCCAGTTTTGAAAGTCTTGGCCTTTGTCACCTAACCTTATAACCTCAAGTTTTACATTTTTGACCCGAGCCCCAGTTCTCGGCAGTGCGAAGTCTGCTTTGTGGCACTCTAGTGGCTCAAAACAGTCCTGATGCCAATTGATCTGATCTCATGAGGAGTCCCTTTACTAGTCCTAGAGGGACCTTTGGTAGAGATGAGCTCCTGCAGCCTTTCCTATGCCGCTTCACTCGCAGCCCTCAGTGTCGGGGACATGGGCCGGTCCACTGTGCAGCTGGCAGATCCCTAGTTGTTTCCCCTCCCCCCCGCAAGTAATACTCCCACTTTAGGGCATACACTCATGTACTTTGCACGTCCCATCATGCTGCCTTCCCCAGTAGAGGGTGGACGTGACATTTCATAATCTGCACAGATCTAGATCATATGGAATACTGTAAAACATGCTAAAAATGAAGCTGTACAGACAGAGGAAACATACATTAGGTTTCTTATAGACCTTTACACCTTCCCCAGACGGCAAAATATAAGTAGCCAAATTCTCCTTTCAGTTACATCCATGCAACCCCACTAAAGGCAACAGGTATAAGAGACAGCTGAATTTGGCCCAGTGTAAGGTATGTGCTACTTCCAACATAAATAACCCAGGGTATGTCTTCACTACCCGCCGGACTGGCGGGTAGTGATCAGTCTATCGGGGATCGATTTATCGCATCTTGTTTAGATACCCAGGTGACAGTAGAGAGGCATAGGAGAGGGACATAGATGAAGATCGGTATCAGGTGATACCCAGGTGACAAAAGAGAGGGATAGGAGAGGGACTTGGATGAGGACAGGTATTGGGTGATACCCTGGTGATGGTAGAGAAGGCAGAGGAGAAGGATTTGGATGAGGACAGGTATCGGGTGATACCCAGGTGATGGTAGAGAAGGTTTAGAAAGGGGGTGCTGTAACCTGGGGACTATACTGATGTTTGTGGGTCTGACCCTGTGCCTGTTAATATCACTGACAATCTTTACACAGACTTCAGTGAGTGCTGAATCACACCACAGATATGGTGTAATGAATTGGAGGAGGAGTGTATTTCAACAGTGCCATCAGTGCCCCTTGGTGACTCACCAAATTAGTAGTATTCATTTTATTTATTTATTTCAGCCTCCAGAATTGTGCCACTGGCGCCTCCCAATCCAAAGAAGACGCTGTGGGAGCCGATCCTCGGGTGGTGTAGGGTTGTCTTAGCTCCACTGAAGTCAGAGCCAATGCTGACAAACTACACCCACGGGGGAGCTGCGCCGTGGTACCTGCCCTGAAGAGCTCACAGTCTCAGGGCCGGTTGTGTCTGACCCTTATGCTGCTGCACAGTGTGGCGGGGGAGAGCATACGGAGCCTTCTGCAGTGCCCAGGCAGAATTTTAGACCCTGTGCTGTGGTCCACTGGAGATGGCTGCCTGTCCAGGGAGAGACCAAGAAGTACCTCATCAGGGATATAACAGTGGGTGCACAGCGGGAAATATTCCACCTCCAAGTGATTCCTCTGTAGCAGTTCAGTTCCACCCCACCTTTTACAATGGGCTGGGCCTCACTGGAGCCGCATTAATAGGTTAGAAAGCCCTGGCTGTGCCTAACGCACTCTGTTTGCTTGTTTGTTTCAGATATGAGGAGAGAGAGAGCCAAAACCCTCTTCAATGACTGTAAGTGAAAGCACTAAACTGCTTGGCTGGCAATTCCCTGACTGTTTTAATACATAGTCTGAACATCTTTCCGGCCCTTTAAAATGCTTCCTCTCTTTCTCTTGGATGAATTTGACCTTACACTTTACACAGAGCCACAGCGAACTTAGAAGCCTTGCACAGTTAGGCAGTCAGGCCAAGCAGCAAATGACCGAGCCAAAGGCTGAGGCAGAGCTGGAGTCAGGAGCCAGAGCTGAAGATCGGAACCAGATTACCAGGAGTCAGGGAAGGCAGGAACAAGGCTGGTCAGGATCTGGGCTGGAGCTGTGGAAGAGCAGAGCAGGAGCAGAGCTTGTAGAGATGAGCACAGGGAGGCAAAGAGTCAGTGGACATGTGTGTTGAGCAGCCAGCAAGCTACTGCTGATGCTAGGTTTAAGAACTGGCATTCTGGCTTTCTCAGCCAATCAGGCAGGGCAGTCCATCAGGCAGACTCGCTGGTTCATTAAGGTGTCAGGAGTACAAAGTAGGTGCAGCTGAGGGCCTTACTCCTGACAGACCATCAGCTACTCCCAGATTTCCATGTAGTAGCAGAAGCCAAGAATCTTGTCTTTGTCTCCTCTTGGCAAAGAACTTGTCACCTTTCCTGCCAGATGCACACCTCATTGTGGTTATCCACGCCTTGGTCACTTCCAGCTTGGATTAGTGCAATGTGTTCTACTTGGGGCTACACTCAAGGACCACTTGGAAACTTCAGTTGGTGCAAATCACAGCTGCCAGCTTCTGTAGCAGTGTTTCACTGAGAGAGCATTGCATGCATGCTCCATATGTCACACTGTCTTCCAAGTCATGTCTGGCTGAAATTCAAGGTGCTGCTTTTTTTGTAAAATACTACCTGGTGTGGGTCTCGCCTGTCTTAGAGAGACACCTTATCCCAGCAACTGAGATCAGCTGAAACATTCAAACTGACAATCCTTGGAGGCTCTGGACTCTAGAATGTACTACCCTTAGTCATGCAATTGAGCCTGAGTTAGTTGACCTTCATGGCTCTCCAGAAGACTCATCTGTTCCCTCAGATTTTTACTTGAAGGGGTGGGTGTGGACAGCCTCCATTTCAGGGAGTGTTTTGAGTTTGACATGTCATTACAGAGTCTAATTGCATGTTATCTTACGGTACATTTTGTACATGTGCCTCGAGGCATCAATAGACACAATTAGTACATTCAGAAATGACGTATGTTTTCTCTCCCCATTTTGACAGTCTGTGGGTTACAGCAGAATAGATCAGCAAAATCAAAATCAGCATCAGAAAGAGTAGTCGGAGGGGTGACTTCTGCAGAGCTTGGGGATTGGCCATGGCAAGCGAGTTTACGGCAGAACAACATCCATCGCTGTGGCGCAACGCTGATCAGCAACACATGGCTTCTGTCTGCAGCTCACTGCTTTAGAAAGTAAGTTCCTAGCTCTGAAAGAGGCTGCGGTAAGATGTGGTATGTACTAATGTGCACATCAAATGGTGCTCCAGAACCTATGCCAAGCCTCGGAAGGGCCATAGTAAAGTTGCAGGGTTTCAGGCAGAGAGCTGTGACCAATCTTCCTGAACCTTGAGAAAACAGTTCCTGAGGAAAAAACTTTCTGAAGGACGCTCCAAAGGAAGCTGCTCTGCCTAAGGTCAGGTAGCTCAAGAGGAATGACTTCATACTATCATAGGTTGGCCCAAATAGACAGGTTTTTTGAGCCATTAGGCCACCTTACTCCTTTCCTTCTATGGACAGTGGTGTGAGTTGTTCCCTAGAGCAAAGGTTAGAATTTGATGGTTCCTTCACTGCTTTTCTGAAGAACCAAGAAGATGGTGAAGATTGATTCCTTCTGAAGGGTGTGGCAATATACAAGCTGGAATAGATTAAGGGTCAGCAAATAGCAAGGCAAACACCTCTGGTTACCTGCTGTAGTGTGCTGTATTTTCTTCGTGTATTGGGAAGCTACCTGGCCACATTTATGGTTTGGCCAGTGAGTAATACAGATGGCATGGTGTAGGCCCAATTCCCCATTCCACCAAGATCTTCCAAGGACTTTGTGAGGAAGTATGGGTGAGGTTTTGAGCTACATAAACTAGCCCAGTCTAGAGACCTTTATCTCTATGGCTTAAATATATCTATAAAGTACTTTCATCTTTTCCAGAGCAAATAACCCACGTGTATGGACTGTTACCTTTGGAACTCTTTTAAGACCTACAAGAATGAAACGCTTTGTCAAGGCTATTATTGTCCATGAAAAGTACCGTTATCCAGCACACAACTATGATATAGCTGTCGTGAAACTCTCGAAAGGGGTTGATTTTACGAATATCGTACATCGCGTCTGTCTGCCAGATCCATCTCAGATCTTCCCATATAATTCTGACGCTGTCATCACAGGCTGGGGAGCACTGAGCGACGATGGTGAGTGCCTCCAGCTGCAAAAAACCCCAAAACTAACAGCTGGCATTTTACATTAATGATGAGTCCAACTGACTGTTTAAGTGAGAACAGCTGTGTGACCACATCTTGTTTAATCCTTGAAAAAAAGTGAATAGATTTGTGTAACTATAAGACTTTACTTACTTGCATTTACTTACTTTACTTTACTTGCATTTACTTGCATTTACTTTACTTTACTTACTTGCATTTACTTGCTCTCTAATGTTGGGTTGGAAAAAGACAAAGCTGCCGGCCACTGAAACACAAACTAGAGAGGAGTCTGACATCCTGTTTCTGTCCATACATTTTAGATTGCAAGCAGGCACTGTCTAGCAGTGTGTTTGTACAGTAAATATGACAACAGGGTGCTGACCTTGACTGGGGTTTCCTGAAACCTTTGTGAGATATGTATTATAACCCATGTAGCAGGGGTGCAAACTGAACTGGAGATAGGTGCCTTAGTCAAGTTCACACCGTCAGAACCAAAGTAGACATAGAACCAGCCACAGAACCAAGCTATCTTGGCTCTGAGTCACCTGCTGAAATTATTAGCCTGGGCTCCATTGTATGGTACAGTACTTAGAAGTAAATAGACTGTGGTAGGCCTCCTCTCCCACCTCAGTGATAGTACTTCTATGTCCTCATATGAGAGTGTGCCACCTTAATCAGTGACTCACAGCTCTTTACTGCGGAACCCTTCAAGGCCTTCCTATAATGTCAATTATAACGTATGTACAACTCATCCTGGATATTCCTTCAATCTATGAAATGTGGGACAAGCTCTGTTTCTTCTTAACTCAGCCCAGCACGCTCATCCGTGAACAGATGCTAAATGCTCCTTCAACATCTTAGCTTGTGCAAAGGATTTATATTTGTAGAGTCATTTTTTCCCTTCAGGCCCAAGTCCTAATGTTCTCCAGGAAGCAACAGTGAAACTCATAGACTCAAACACTTGCAATAGGAGAGAAGTCTACGATGGGCTCATCGCACCCGGGATGTTGTGTGCTGGATACTTGGAAGGAGGAGTGGATGCCTGTCAGGTAGGTCGAAGCTCAGTACTGAAAACTAATAGGGAAAATGACTTTCAATGATTAAATAAAATGATCCCCAAATCTTAACTATGTATGCCCCTTCCCTGGATTCTTTGTTTATAAGGGTTCTGATTCAACCAAGACTCTGGCTAAGAGGTTTGTAAAATAAAACATTGATCACATGCAATTTAGCACATAAAACTCATATTAACAGAGCTAGAGTAGTACTTGTAAAATTCAGAAGCGCAAGACTGAACTGGAGCCCTGCAATTCAAAGTTGGCTTGTGCCTGCTCTTTATCTCCCATCATGGCCTGCACCGTTTGTCACTCCCCGTCAGCTCCCACAAGTACTGCCATCTCCTGGCTTCCCCTTGTTGCTGCCTCAGCCTTCCTCCATCCCCACCCTGCAGCTACTGTCAAGTGATTTGTTTTCTGCTAGCAAGTGGGCCTGATTCTCGTTTACACTCAGGCTCTCCTCTGTAAAGGGGCCTTAATGTGAGAGTAAATTGTTATGCTGGAGCTAGTCATGACAGCATAGTTAAGATTAATTATAGTTATGCCTATTTTAAAGCCCTTTTGCATTGCTAGAGTGGTGTAAAGTGGCCTTAGTATAAATGAGAATTGGTCCCATAAGGAATAAATTACTTTGTACTATCTCTCTGCTAGCTTTGACTCTGAGTGATACCTGACCTGCTTTTTTTGGGTAATAAAAATGAGGCATCATCTGAGACTCAAATGTTAAAAAATTCAACAGCAACAGGCAGCCAGGACCAGACAGTAACCGTTCAAGAATTCTGAAGGAGTTTAGGAATGAAATGGCTGAGCAATCGCTCATTAAAATGTGCAATCACTCATTAAAATCAGTTTCTGGTCTGGAGCGCAGCAAATGTATCTATCTTTTTTAAAAGGGTGCTAGGGCTGATCTTTGGCATTACAGAGCAGTGAGACAGTTTCAGGACCAGGAAAACTGGTTGAAACAATAATTAAAGATTGTTATAAAACAAC
Source organism: Dermatemys mawii (assembly GCA_007922305.1). Taxonomy (NCBI): domain Eukaryota; kingdom Metazoa; phylum Chordata; order Testudines; family Dermatemydidae; genus Dermatemys; species Dermatemys mawii. The sequence goes on from ML677375.1 coordinate 3,686,524, forward strand.
AAGAGGTACATGGGATGCTGCAATGTTTGATGTGCAAAGACTACCAGGAACATAGCCAAACAAAAACTGTCTCCAGGGCAACATTGTTAACATTTCTATTGAGGTTCCGAAAAGTTCGTCTAAATGTTGAGTCTAAATACTTAACAACTCCCCAGGAGGGCCCCAATCCTGCAAAGAGTTCTGCATGTGCTTAACTTTATGCATGTGTGTATTCCCATTCAATTCAGTGTGCACAAAATTATTATATACAAACGTCTTTGCAGATTGGGGCCTAAATATCTTAAGTCCAGATAACCTGGTTCCTGTGTTCCCATTCTGCTCCACATAGAAAAAGGCTGAAGGGCTGTCATTTATATCTTTCAGTAAAGTTCGGGGGTGGGGGAGGGAATATATTCACTGTTATACCAGAACTAACTTGCCTGAAATCCAGTCTGATTTATGTGTGATGCTGTTTACACAGTGTCTGAATTTAAAATCTGAGAGGCTAATATATTTAACATTTAAAGAAATGTCATCAACTTAAACACAGTTCTGACTGAAAACTTAATTTTAAGCTACCATAGTTACAAGTAACACCTAAGATTATTTAGAAGGAAAAAGATTGCAGGGAAAATATTGTTCTTGTTCCGTTTGCTTTGAGTGTTTGACAGCATTTTGTATACAGCTGTTTTAATGTTTCTTCTGAAAGACTCCGTCTGATTTCAATGGGCTTGAGATCAAGCCACTAGTCAGGTTCCCCTGTTGAGAGAGAAACTTAAAAAATTATAACTGGGAGATGGGAATGTAAAATTACAGAAACTGGCAGGGAGACTCCATGGCTGGCAAAGAACCACAAACGGCTTATCATGTAGGGCAGTGGTTCTCTACCTTTCCAGACTACTGTACCCCTTTCAAGAGTCTGATTTGTCTTGTAAAACCCCAGGTTTCATCTCACTTCAAAACAACTTGCTTACAAAATCAGGCATAAAAATACAGAAATGTCACAGCACACTACTACTGACAAATTGCTGACATTCTCATTGTTACCATACATTTATAAAAGAAATCAATTAGAATATAAATATTGTACTTACATGTCAGTGTATCGTACATAGAGCAAGTTAAACAAGTCCTTGTCTGTATGAAATTTTAGTTTGTACTGACTTCGCTAGTGCTTTTTATGTAGCCTGCTGTAAAACAAGGCAAATATCTAGATGAGTTGATGTGCCCCCTGAAAGACCTCTTAGTACCCCCAGGGGAATGCATACCTTTGGTTGAGAACCACAGCTGTAGGGCACATCTGCACTGCAAATGAAGGTGTGACTATAGCTTGGGTAGACATGCCGATGGTAGCTTTAGTCTAGCTAGTGTGGATAACAGTAGTAGTGAAAACATGGTGGCAAAGGCTAGCCATCTCCGTACAAGCCCACCAGTGACTCTGGATACCTATTCAGGTTGCTGGCCCACGCTGAAGTTGGGGTTGCCACATCTTCACTACTGTTGTTATCTATGCTAGCTAGATTAAAACTCACATGGGTATGCCTACCTGTGCTGCCATCACACCTTCATTTGCAGTATGGATACACCCTTAGTGTTTGGAAAGTGACTAAATTCCAGGTTGATGGTGTTCCTTTAAATAATGCTCTCTTCCCATCTTCCGTCAATAAAATAGCCATATTTTCCTTTCAGGTACACTAAATTTCTTTTCCCCCCTCTCATAGGGTGACTCTGGTGGCCCACTGGTTAGTCCAGATTCTAGAGGAATGTGGTACCTCGTGGGAATCGTGAGCTGGGGAGATGAATGTGCTAAACCAAATAAGCCGGGAGTCTACACACGAGTGACTTACTATCGCAATTGGATCACCTCAAAAACTGGCCTCTAATGCAGCAGAAGTCACAACTAGACTAAGCTACACAGGCTGTATGCAGGTCATACTCGTCTGTACTTCTACACGGTGTCATTTAATCCATATATCCCTACGTCAGTTTCTGTCCAAAGCAAGCACTAGCTTCACTGCTGGAGATACCATAACCCCATGTGAATTTACACTGAACATGTGAGATCCCCTGCCTCCTCTCCAAACTCCGAATCACTCTGACCTTATAGAGGAGAGGAAAGCACCCCCTCAAAATGCAAAAAGCCGCTGATTTATTTATTTTACTAGTTTAAAAGTGTGTGTACTTTTCCCAGGAAAGCGGAGTTACCTGTCCCTAGGTCTGATGATTCCCCCAGCCTTGCTACCCTCCTCCTCCTCCACTGGGGCCCAACGTCTTAGCTACTTTTATTCTAGCCAAGCAAGCCTGGACAGCTCCTCCTTTCAGAGCATGTTAGCACAATTCACCAATCACAGGACACTGGTTGCAATTAAGACACAGGGCATTTCCCTCCAGCTGCTGAGAGCCTGGCCTCCCCCTCTGCTCCAGAACGTGAAAGGAGGAGGACTAGAAAGAAACCAGAGTATACAGCATGGCAGTGCAGGGTCCTGGCGCTAGGCCACTGCACTTAATCTTAAACTGCAACATCAGGGCTAACCTCTGAACTCTGTTGGAACCAAAGACAAGTAGCACTGCCGTCTCCTGCAACAGTAAGTAGTGCTGTGCCAGTGAGTACATAACTGAGATATGAGGCCACCTTCAGCTCTCTGGAGGAAGCCAGAGGCTACGATGAAGGGTCATGGCTGCTGTGAAGAAACTTCAGAGGGAGTTTTGGAGCTCACAAGAGAATCTAACCGTTCCCAGAGGTCCGAAGTCTGGGGAAGTCATAAGAATCAGGATGAAGGGCAGAGCCTAGCTAAGAAGGAGGATTTCAATAACTCTAAAAGTAGCTTCCTGGGGGGAAAAAATCTGTCATGCAGCTATGAAGTATATTTTTAATAGCAACTCAGTGGATTCAGTGAAGCACAGATTATCTTTAATTTTTTAAAAATCTTTATTACAGTTGTATGCTGCTGCTCCATTAATGTACCTCTAGGCTGACTTCTCTCAGTCTGCACAGTATACTTGAATTGCTTCAAACATACGATATAGCCTATCTTGCTTAATGTGCAATAGCAATGCAATTTGTTTTTTTTTTAAAGACCAGGAAGGAAAATTGGATAGCAGAAAAGAATCCCACCCTTTTTGTTCAGACTTTCATCTAGGTGCTTGTAAAAGGGGTACAGATGCTCATTGTTAATTAGTGCTTTCAGTAAAAATAACATGGACACTTCTGAGCCTCCAGCTCACTGAAAAGAAAGACCTGGCTCTTTGCTTTCCTACTGCACTGGTGGATTTATCCCTGCCAGGAATAACCATTATCTTGACTCAGAAGGCTACAGCTAAGGGGCAATTTTAAACATTAAGAATAGGCCAGAGGGGACATTCAAAAGGAAATTCCCTGGGCATGACCCCTCTGCTCCCGCATGAGAACTTTACCACCCACCCATTCATAGAATCAGAATACCCGGGTTGGAAGGGATCTCAGGAGGTTCTAGTCCAGGCCTGCAGAACATGCGGCCCGGGGGCCACATGCGGCCTACACGGGCTCACTGTGCAGCCCGCGGGGGGTGAGTAGGGTGGGGCAAGCCAAGCCGTGGGTGGGGGGAGGCGGATGGGGGCAGGGCGAGGGTGGGGCTTTTCGTCCTGCAGCTGGATTTTTTGCAGTAATATGGCCCTCGCTGCTTTCCGAGTTGTGCAGGCCTGTTCTAGTCCAACCTCCTGCTCAAAGCAGGACCAACTCCAACTAAATTCAAATAATAATACACTTTTTTAAAAAAATGCCATGATGCATAACATTGGTAGTAAAGGATCCCAAGTGCATAACGCTCACCCTCCCACCTCCAAGTCCCTCTGGGGCCCACAACTGCCCCATCAGTGTGAGGCACGAAAGTAAGGCTGGTTGCTCCTCCTCCTGTTTCTGATTGGCCAGGAGAAGCAGCTAGTTGTGTAAAATACAGAGGATCAGAATAAGGATGGAGAGAAGCTGCAAATCTCCTGCTGAAGAGCTCTTCAAAGTTCCCTGCTTCCTTTTCTGCCCACATCTTCACACCCAAGCACCACGGTGGCCCTTGATGACGGATGCTGATGAGAGTTGCAGAGTGCTCTGCACTTTATGATAGGTCAAACCACTCACTTGGGTGTCTAAATGTGGATTTAGAAGCCTAACTCTAGGCACCTATTTTTTTGAAAATCTTGGCTTATTTTCAGATATTTTTCACAGCCAATTAGCGGCGAGAAGGTTTGCCTGTATCTTGAGCCATCGTACTTTGGTCTGAACAAAATGGGTGCAATGTCTTAGGTGAATCTCCACTTTTTAAATGGCGGCATTTCTATTCTGATTTGCCAAGTCATTTAAAATTATTTGTCTTCCTCTGCTAGTAAACTACAAAAGATATCTTGGGATAGTCAGGGTAGGGTCAAATCCAACAGGTGTGTTACCCAGAGGTGAAAGTAAGGTGGTATGGGCTGGTACAGTGTACTGGCAAAAAGTGGCCACCGGTACTGCCCCCTACCACCTTATTTTAAAGCCTTACCACGGCAAAGACCCTGCTGAAAGACTTTTAACCTCCCTTCCCCTTTTGCCTCCCCCTGGCTGCCCGTGGTGGTGCAGGGGAAAGGAGCAGCTGCCCTGGGGCCGGCAATTTAGAAGGGCCTGGGAGTCCGGTGGCTGCTGTGGTAGGGGCAGCAGGAGCCCCCGGCCCTTTAAATAGCTGCTGGAGCCCTGGGCGGCATGGGTCAGACAGCCTAGAAGGGCTGGCTGGGAGACGCTGACCTCCCGCCCCTTCCGCCCAAGGCCCGGCCCCTTCCAGGGGGCGCAGCCGGCCCTGTGCTGGTAAGTTTTTAGTTTTACTTTCTCCCTTGGTGTTACCTTCACTTATTGACAAAGGTTGCTAATCATGCACTTTTGTGTTGCTGCTCCTGTTCAGCTAAGATGTCATTCTGGCCAAATGCAGTACTCAAGGGAGAGATCCAAGGGGATTTGGATCATGAACTCTACGAACAGTGTTCTCAGTCAGTGTGTCCTGACCACATTAGTGATAGGGAACAAGGGAGGGAAGCAATTTCTCATCTCCAGAGGGAACATCAGGATATACAATCAAATAAGCTGGCTAAAAAATCATGAGTCACATTTTCCAAAGGGCAGCCTCCCTTGTCCTTTTTGTGCCTGCAAAAGTGTCACCCATTTTTCTGGGCTTGTAATAGAATTGCAGGTGCAAATCAGGATACTTGTCTCTGTAACTACTGGAGTGCAGGTGAGAAGAAAGTGGCTAGAAGGGCAAGAGCTCTGACTTGTACCTGGAAAAAAGAATATTTTTTTACCTACAAAATGGGTGGCCAAGCTCAGCTTATATAACCTATAACTAATTGGTCCCAAACTTATACTGAAAGTGACGTGTGTGTGTGTATCTATATCTATTAGGGCTATCAAGCAATTAAAAATTAATCGTGTGATTTAAAAGATAAATTGCGTGATTAAACAATAATACAGTACCATTTATTTAAATATTTTTGGGTGTTTCTACATTTTCAAATATATTGATTTCTATTACAACACAGAATACAAAGTATACAATGCTCACTTTATATTTAGTTTTCATTACAAATATTTGCACTGTAATAAAACAAAAGAAATAGTATTTTTAAATTCACCTAATACAAGTACTGTACATTCACCTAATACAAGTACTCTTTATCATGAAAGCTGAACTTGCAAATGTAGAATTATGTACAAAAAAAACCATTCAAAAATAAAACCATGTAAAACTTTAGAGCCTACAGATCCACTCAGTCCTAGTTCTTCCTCAGCCAATCACTCAGACAAACAAGTTTGTTTACATTTTCAGGAGATAATGCTGCCTGCTTCTCATTTACAATGTCACCTGAAAGTGAGAACAGGCATTTGCATGGCACTGTTGTAGTCGGCATCACAAGATATTTACGTGCCAGGTGCGCTAAAGATTCATATGCTTCATATGCTTCAACCGCCTTTCTATAGGACACACGTCCATGCTGATGATGGGTTCTGCTCAATAACAATCCAAAGCAGTTTGGTCCGACTTATGTTCATTTTTATCATCTGAATCAGATGCCACCAGCAGAAGGTTGATTTTCTTTTTTGGTGGTTTGGGTTCTGTAGTTTCTGCATCGGAGTGTTGCTCTTTTAAGACTTCTGAAAGCATGCTCCACACCTCAGCCCTCTCAGATTTTGGAAGGCATTTCAGATTCTTAAACCTTGAGTTGAGTGTTGTAGCTATCCTTAGAAATTTCACATTGGTACCTTCTTTGCATTTTGTCAAATTTGCAGTGAAAGTGTTCTCAAAATGAACAGGTGCTGGGTCATCATCCAAGACGGCTATAACATGAAATATATGCCAGACTGAGGTAAAACAGAGCAGGAGACAGTCACAAATTTAATAAACGCATTATTTTTTAATGAGGGTCATCAGTACGGAAGCATGTACTCTGGAACGATGGCCAAAGTATGAAAAGGCATATGAATCTTTAGCGCATCTGGTACATAAATATTTTGCGATGCTGGCTACAACAGTGCCATGCGTACGCCTGTTCTCAGTTTCAGGTGACATTGTAATTAAAAAGTGGGCAACGTTATCTCCCATAAATGTAAACAAACTTGTTTCTCTTAGTGATTGGCTGAACAAGAAGTAGAACTGAGTGGACTTGTAGGCTCTAAAGTTTTACATTATTTTATTTTTGAGTGCAGTTACGTAACAACAAAAAATACATTTGTAAGTTGCACTTTCATGATAGCGATTGCACTACAGTACTTGTATGAGGTGAATTGAAAAATACTATTTATTTTATCATTTTTACAGAGTAAAAATATTTGTAATCAAAAATAATATAAAATGAGCACTGTACACTTTGTATTCTGTGTTATAATTGAAATAGATATATTTGAAAAGGTAGAAAATCATCAAAAATATTTAATACATGTCAGTTTGTATTCTATTGTTTTACAGGGCAATTAATCGCTATTAATTTTTTTGAGTTAATTGCATGCCCTAATATATATATCTATATAAGTAAATCTTCCTTTTGAAGCGAAAAAGGCAGCATTTACTTCAGATTTTCCCTGTGAGAAAACAAAGTACCCAAGGTGAGCGTGACTCTCCACTTTACTCAGGGACTTGCAAGTCAGACAGAAGCATTGTTCTTCACATGCTATTAGGGAACTGTCTGGCCTGGTTTTGTCTTTACATGACAGTGTTTTATTTATGAAAGCAGAGTTTATTAGCTGCACTGGAAGAGAACAAAGAGAACCTTGTATAAGTGAAGGAAAGTAGACAAGATCCGTTATAGTATTGTTAAAATCAATATATGTCAAAGATTTAAACATGGTAAAATTATTATATGTAAAGTGTGATTAAATATATTTTAAAAATTTTCTTTTGGTTATTGTCCATTTTTGGTTTAATAATAACCAAGCCCAAGTTTTCTTGTTTCTAATATTTCACATTAATTTGGTTTAGTCTAGTTTTCCAACTTTTTGTGGTAAAACTAGAGCCTTTATTTTTCTCTCCCCGATCTCGGAAGTTTGACTTACATAATGGTTGTCCAATAGAGATTTCTGCAAAGACATAGCCACATAGTCCACAACTCAGCTCAACAACTAAGATGTGGATTTGTGGGAGAGATGGAAGAACTACATAAACTGAGAATCAACCTGAGCTCCTATCTGAACTTGGAACATTTTTAAGGGTTGAACAAGTTCAAGTTTGACATGTCTTGCTTCTGGGCTTGGAAAAAGCCTGTCCTCATTGTATTTCCTGGTTCCAGAGTGGTAGAGGTGTTAATCTTCTGGGTTTTTTTTTAAATTATATTTCCAGATACTCTGCTGTAGGGAGTTCCATAAATTTCACAAGAGATTCCCCAGTTTTACAGTTCCAAGAGGTTTGGCTAAGCTTCCAAACTTTGTGTTGTCCTCTCTGGAATCAAGTATAAAATCCTCAAGATGCACGGTGGCCTCCAGCCAACTTGAAAGTGAGCTACTTAAACACAGAATTTCACCCATGGTGGTGTAAAGGATATTTGTGGAGCATCATAAGTGTAGTATTCTTAGCTCTGGTCTGCACTAGGGGGGATCGACCTAAGATATGAAACTTCAGTTACGGGAATAGCATAGCTGAAGTCAACGTATTTAGGTTGACTTACCGCGGCACCTTCACGGCACTGAGTCGACTGCTGCCGCTCCCCCGTCCACTCCGTCTGCACCTCTTGCAGCAGTGGAGTACCGGAGTCGACGGGAGATCGCTCAGGGATCAATTTATTGCGTCTAGATTAGACATGATAAATCGACTGCTGAAAGATCGATCGCTACCCGCTGATCTGGCGAGTAGTATAGACCTGCCCTTACAAACCAGTCTTCAGCTATCACAAAGCAGATTTGCTCAATCCCTAATGTGCTGTAAACAGGACTGTACAGTAACTTAAAGTTTTGTTATGTTACTTCAGCAGCTGCTTGATTGACTTTCCAGCAGATGTTTTTATTTACTTTCATGAAGTCAAGTGCTCTGTTCTGTTGTGTTTTTAAATTAAAGCTTGTGCTAGCCTGTGAAACATTAGTTCTTATGTAAAAGGATTTTTATGTCTGTATCTGCTACAGGTTGCACCACCAAAAACATAACATGCTCCACCCCATCCCAGCCCTGCCACCCCCACAATCCCCAATCCTTTCTGGCACGCCATCCAGACATGGCAGTGCTATATAAAGTAAAGGGCGGAAAGTACAGGGTTTTACTAGATCCGTATCAGAGAGCTATATGAAATACAGGTGCAAATGGGATGTAAAACAAAAATGATACAAATAAGGCAGTAAAATGTGTGAGGTTTATATTTCAGGCCACACTTGATTAGTAAATTTGTACAAATGACAAAGGTTCATGTACTTTAATCTGACAAGAATTAGACATAGATCCCTTTCTAAATAATCAAAGGATGAAATTAAAGACAAGGAATGCTGATATTAATGATCTGCTACTTGGTAAATATTCATGCAATTGTCTCTACATGCCAGCTCAGTGTTGCCGGTATATTATTCTCCCATGTTCTTTTATTCCCCTTCCACTTAGCCATCACCTTGTGTCTACGGCACTCCCTTTGCACTCTCCTCCCATGCCTGCTTCACCATATGCCTGTATCCTCCCTGAGAGAGGCAAGCATCCCAGACTCTCCGCTTTTAAAAACGTCCTCCACTCGCACTTCTGTGAACTCCACCTGCACAAGTGCTTGTATTATAACTTTAAAATCCTGCTTCTCCGGGTGAGTGTTCCCTCACTTTGTCACTCAGTGCTTTGTGTGTCTGAGTCATTCACCTTTCGGATGCCAGTTGCAGTTTGCACAAATTGCACACACAAACTGCACTGATGCAAGTTGCATCCTTTTAAACCAGTGCAACTTTTGTGGGTGCACTTCCTTATATCAGTTTAGAACTGGTTAGACCAATGTAGCTGTTGCCTGTAAAATTCTAAATGCGAGACAAACCACTACAAGCCAAGTTTAACCTGAGGGGCCACCCACAAAGTTGCAGCTGTCTAATTAAACCAGTATAAAATCACACCTTCAGTTAAACTGGTATGATTTTGTGCATAGCCCAGGACTAAGATTTTAACATGTTCAGGAGAAGAACCATGTCTCTTTTATCTCAAAGAACAAAATATTATTGTATTTTTGTATTTTTAAAATATACCATTTGAAACAAGCAAATAAATATAATTGTTATGTGTACCTTTCATTTCTGAACCTCACCATGAACAGCTGCCTTGCTCTCTCACTTCCTCTCACCAACCAGTTGCACAATTTCGAATTTTGCTGTCCTCTAGTGGTTGCCTGAAACTTCCTTTCATTTTCCCATTCATTTTGCCTGAGAAAATAAAGGGTTTGGTGGCAGGAACTCTGACCCCCATCCTGCAGACTTCTTCATGTGTTTAACTGTGCCCATCAGGAGGAGAGCGGTTGCAGTCATGGGTGTCACCTCTCATTGCATAAAGTGAAGAATGTGGAAATCTGTGCAGGGTTGCGCCCCTCGAGCCCTGATTTCCCCAGTGGCCCTCACTGAAGTGACGTGGCATGGAGGATGTGGCTGCCTTCCAGACAACCCACCAGAGAAGAAGACGGCAACAATCCCGATACGAAGGACAGGTGGTCCTGGGACCCCAGTGAGAGGGTGGTACGAGGGTCCCACTGACCGAGAAATGTGGTGGCCACCCTGGCCCGCTCCAGGAGTTGGGCTATTGGGTGTGTTGGGGACCGCAGCATGCCCCTGCTCGCTCTCATGACCATGTTAGGCCTTGCTGAGCCTCGCAGCTCTCTGGGTTTTCAGACCCCTGGGTGGGCTGATGGTGCAGTTCATTCTCACTTGGCAGAGATATCGGACAGATGTCCCACACCAGGAAGAGCTGTGTGATCATGCAATGGGTCTCTGCGTGGACCTCATTGCAGGACCAAGGGTCTTAGACTCTAAATTATTCTATTTTTAAAAGTACTTACTATTCCTGCTGGGACATACTCTAAATTCCAGCCTTGCATTTTGGTCATAGGTATCTTTAAAGGCTTACAGCTAGTATGTAACTTCACACTTTTATGCAATATATTCCTTAGATGTATGTGTGCAAAACTAGTTCACGGGAGCTACATGGCTCCATCAAAGGTGAACCTACTTCTTGGGTTCAGCCTCTTCATCTACATTGGCATTTTGGGCCTGATTCTCCAGTGCCTTACACCTTGCATGATGATTTACACCTGTGCAAATGAGCACACAGTAGGGTTATTCAATGGCCTTTCACACTCACTGTATCAGATTATGCCGGGCTACACAAAGGGCCAAACAGTGCAGAACAGGATCCTTGCATTTACAATACCCAACTGTAGCAAGGTGTATTTCTTACCCTGGAAAAAGGTCACAAAACAAAGAACGATTTCAATCATTAGACAACTTAGTAATACTTTAACTCATCTGCAAAGAAGCTGTCATGCTTCGGGGCATACTCCAACCACTAATTGATGGGGTTTAGAAAGAACTTCTCCTATGGCAATGATTTCTAAATTATTTGCTATGTGGCATTTCGCACCATTGCCTTTAGACACAAAACAACAGACTAGGGTGACCAGATCTGATATGGCACAGCAATTCCTATAACCAGTAACTTCAAAGGGAACTCAAACGCCATAACAGGAGGGAAGGTGTGAAATCAGCAAGTCTCTCAAGGCATGTCTACATTTGAAACGTCGAAGCGCTGTCGACCCTATGTAAGAAACAGACCCCAGAATCGGGACTGTCCCTATAAAATCAGGACACTTGGTCACCCTAGAGGTGCAGGGACGGCCGAGGGGTGGGGGGGCTCTGTGTGCTGCCCCTGCCCTGAGCACTGACTCCACAGCTCGCATTGGCTGTGCAGGCCCCTGGCAGCTTCCTGGCGCTGTGTGCCCCCTGCCCCATGGCTCCGGCGGGGTGTGAGCCTGTGGCTGTCCCCCGCACCCTGATATTTCACTCTTGCAGTCTGGTCACCCTCCCCCACAGCCATCCCTGTGGCGAGGAGCCTGGGGCGCTGGGCTGGGCGGGGTGCGGGGCCCGAGGCCCGGGGCGCTGGGCTGGGCGGGG